>CAXIWF010001865.1:0-57141 GCA_964036045.1 Eutreptiella sp. 'Long Island Sound 2002' | reverse complement strand
GAGAAATTTCCGAGACTTTTCTGGGAATTTTCCGAGAATTTTCCGAGAATTTTCCGAGAATTTTCCGAGAATTTTCCGAGAATTTTCCGAGAATTTTCCGAGAATTTTCCGAGAAATTTCCGAGAATTTTCTGGGAATTATCCGAGAATTTTCCGAGAATTTTCCGAGAATTTTCCGAGAATTTTCCGAGAATTTTCCGAGAATTTTCCGAGAATTTTCTGGGAATTTTCCGAGAATTTTCCGAGAATTTTCCGAGAATTTTCCGAGAATTTTCCGAGAATTTTCCGAGAATTTTCCGAGAATTTTCCGAGAAATTTCCGAGAATTTTCTGGGAATTTTCCGAGAATTTTCCGAGAATTTTCCGAGAATTTTCTGAGAATTTTCCGAGAATTTTCCGAGAATTTTCCGAGAATTTTCCGAGAATTTTCCGAGAATTTTCCGAAAATTTTCCGAGAATTTTCTGAGAATTTTCTGAGAATTTTCCGAGAATTTTCCGAGAATTTTCCGAGAATTTTCCGAGAATTTTCCGAGAATTTTCTGAGAATTTTCTGAGAATTTTCCGAGAATATTCCGAGAATTTTCCGAGAATTTTCCGAGAATTTTCCGAGAATTTTCCGTCAATTTTCCGAGAATTTTCCGAGAATTTTCCGAGAGATTTCCGAGAATTTTCCGAGAATTTTCCGAGAATTTTCCGAGAATTTTCCGAGAATTTTCCGAGAATTTTCCGAGAATTTTCCGAGAATTTTCTGGGAATTTTCCGAGAATTTTCCGAGAATTTTCCGAGAATTTTCCGAGAATTTTCCGAGAATTTTCCGCGAATTTTCCGAGAATTTTCCGAGAATTTTCCGAGAAATTTCCGAGAATTTTCTGGGAATTTTCCGAGAATTTTCCGAGAATTTTCCGAGAATTTTCCGAGAATTTTCCGAGAATTTTCCGAGAATTTTCCGAGAATTTTCCGAGAATTTTCTGGGAATTTTCCGAGAATTTTCCGAGAATTTTCCGAGAATTTTCCGAGAATTTTCCGAGAATTTTCCGAGAATTTTCCGAGAATTTTCCGAGAATTTTCCGAGAATTTTCCGAGAATTTTCCGAGAATTTTCCGAGAATTTTCCGAGAATTTTCTGAGAATTTTCTGAGAATTTTCTGAGAATTTTCCGAGAATTTTCCGAGAATCTTCCGAGAATTTTCCGAGAATTTTCTGAGAATTTTCCGAGAATTTTCCGAGATTTTTCCGAGAATTTTCCGAGAATTTTCCGAGAATTTTCCGAGAATTTTCCGAGAATTTTCCGAGAATTTTCCGAGAATTTTCTGAGAATTTTCTGAGAATTTTCTCAGAATTTTCCGAGAATTTTCTGAGAATTTTCCGAGAATTTTCCGAGAATTTTCCGAGAATTTTCCGAGAATTTTCAGAGAATTTTCTGAGAATTTTCCGAGAATTTTCTGAGAATTTTCCGAGAATTTTCCGAGAATTTTCCGAGAATTTTCCGAGAATTTTCCGAGAATTTTCTGAGAATTTTCTGAGAATTTTCCGAGAATTTTCCGAGAATTTTCCGAGAATTTTCCGAGAATTTTCCGAGAATTTTCCGTCAATTTTCCGAGAATTTTCCGAGAATTTTCCGAGAATTTTCCGAGAATTTTCCGAGAATTTTCCGAGAATTTTCCGAGAATTTTCCGAGAATTTTCCGAGAATTTTCCGAGAATTTTCCGAGAATTTTCCGAGAATTTTCTGATAATTTTCCGAGAATTTTCCGAGAATTTTCCGAGAATTTTCCGAGAATTTTCCGAGAATTTTCTGAGAATTTTCTGAGAATTTTCCGAGAATTTTCCGAGAATTTTCCGAGAATTTTCCGAGAATTTTCCGAGAATTTTCCGAGAATTTTCCGAGAAATTTCCGAGAATTTTCTGGGAATTTTCCGAGAATTTTCCGAGAATTTTCCGAGAATTTTCCGAGAATTTTCCGAGAATTTTCCGAGAATTTTCCGAGACTTTTCCGAGAATTTTCTGGGAATTTTCCGAGAATTTTCCGAGAATTTTCCGAGAATTTTCCGAGAATTTTCCGAGAATTTTCCGCGAATTTTCCGAGAATTTTCCGAGAATTTTCCGAGAATTTTCCGAGAATTTTCCGAGAATTTTCCGAGAATTTTCCGAGAATTTTCCGAGAAATTTCCGAGAATTTTCTGGGAATTATCCGAGAATTTTCCGAGAATTTTCCGAGAATTTTCCGAGAATTTTCCGAGAATTTTCCGAGAATTTTCTGGGAATTTTCCGAGAATTTTCCGAGAATTTTCCGAGAATTTTCCGAGAATTTTCCGAGAATTTTCCGAGAATTTTCCGAGAAATTTCCGAGAATTTTCTGGGAATTTTCCGAGAATTTTCCGAGAATTTTCCGAGAATTTTCTGAGAATTTTCCGAGAATTTTCCGAGAATTTTCCGAGAATTTTCCGAGAATTTTCCGAGAATTTTCCGAAAATTTTCCGAGAATTTTCCGAGAATTTTCTGAGAATTTTCCGAGAATTTTCCGAGAATTTTCCGAGAATTTTCCGAGAATTTTCTGAGAATTTTCTGAGAATTTTCCGAGAATATTCCGAGAATTTTCCGAGAATTTTCCGAGAATTTTCCGAGAATTTTCCGTCAATTTTCCGAGAATTTTCCGAGAATTTTCCGAGAATTTTCCGAGAATTTTCCGAGAATTTTCCGAGAATTTTCCGAGAATTTTCCGAGAATTTTCCGAGAATTTTCCGAGAATTTTCCGAGAATTTTCTGGGAATTTTCCGAGAATTTTCCGAGAATTTTCCGAGAATTTTCCGAGAATTTTCCGAGAATTTTCCGCGAATTTTCCGAGAATTTTCCGAGAATTTTCCGAGAAATTTCCGAGAATTTTCTGGGAATTTTCCGAGAATTTTCCGAGAATTTTCCGAGAATTTTCCGAGAATTTTCCGAGAATTTTCCGAGAATTTTCCGAGAATTTTCCGAGAATTTTCCGAGAATTTTCCGAGAATTTTCCGAGAATTTTCCGAGAATTTTCCGAGAATTTTCCGAGAATTTTCCGAGAATTTTCCGAGAATTTTCCGAGAATTTTCCGAGAATTTTCCGAGAATTTTCCGAGAATTTTCCGAGAATTTTCCGAGAATTTTCCGAGAATTTTCTGAGAATTTTCTGAGAATTTTCTGAGAATTTTCCGAGAATTTTCCGAGAATCTTCCGAGAATTTTCCGAGAATTTTCTGAGAATTTTCCGAGAATTTTCCGAGATTTTTCCGAGAATTTTCCGAGAATTTTCCGAGAATTTTCCGAGAATTTTCCGAGAATTTTCCGAGAATTTTCCGAGAATTTTCTGAGAATTTTCTGAGAATTTTCTCAGAATTTTCCGAGAATTTTCTGAGAATTTTCCGAGAATTTTCCGAGAATTTTCCGAGAATTTTCCGAGAATTTTCAGAGAATTTTCTGAGAATTTTCCGAGAATTTTCTGAGAATTTTCCGAGAATTTTCCGAGAATTTTCCGAGAATTTTCCGAGAATTTTCCGAGAATTTTCTGAGAATTTTCTGAGAATTTTCCGAGAATTTTCCGAGAATTTTCCGAGAATTTTCCGAGAATTTTCCGAGAATTTTCCGTGAATTTTCCGATAATTTTCCGAGAATTTTCCGAGAATTTTCCGAGAATTTTCCGAGAATTTTCCGAGAATTTTCCGAGAATTTTCCGAGAATTTTCCGAGAATTTTCCGAGAATTTTCCGAGAATTTTCCGAGAATTTTCCGAGAATTTTCCGAGAATTTTCCGAGAATTTTCTGAGAATTTTCTGAGAATTTTCCGAGAATTTTCCGAGAATTTTCCGAGAATTTTCCGAGAATTTTCCGAGAATTTTCCGAGAATTTTCCGAGAATTTTCCGAGAAATTTCCGAGAATTTTCTGGGAATTTTCCGAGAATTTTCCGAGAATTTTCCGAGAATTTTCCGAGAATTTTCCGAGAATTTTCCGAGAATTTTCCGAGACTTTTCCGAGAATTTTCTGGGAATTTTCCGAGAATTTTCCGAGAATTTTCCGAGAATTTTCCGAGAATTTTCCGAGAATTTTCCGCGAATTTTCCGAGAATTTTCCGAGAATTTTCCGAGAATTTTCCGAGAATTTTCCGAGAATTTTCCGAGAATTTTCCGAGAATTTTCCGAGAATTTTCCGAGAATTTTCTGAGAATTTTCTGAGAATTTTCTGAGAATTTTCCGAGAATTTTCCGAGAATTTTCCGAGAATTTTCCGAGAATTTTCTGAGAATTTTCCGAGAATTTTCCGAGATTTTTCCGAGAATTTTCCGAGAATTTTCCGAGAATTTTCCGAGAATTTTCCGAGAATTTTCCGAGAATTTTCCGAGAATTTTCTGAGAATTTTCCGAGAATTTTCCGAGAATTTTCCGAGAATTTTCTGGGAATTTTCCGAGAATTTTCCGAGAATTTTCCGAGAATTTTCCGAGAATTTTCCGAGAATTTTCCGAGAATTTTCCGAGAATTTTCCGAGAATTTTCCGAGAATTTTCCGAGAATTTTCCGAGAATTTTCCGAGAATTTTCCGAGAATTTTCCGAGAATTTTCCGAGAATTTTCCGAGAATTTTCCGAGAATTTTCCGAGAATTTTCCGAGAATTTTCCGAGAATTTTCTGAGAATTTTCTGAGAATTTTCCGAGAATTTTCCGAGAATTTTCCGAGAATTTTCCGAGAATTTTCCGAGAATTTTCCGAGAATTTTCCGTCAATTTTCCGAGAATTTTCCGAGAATTTTCCGAGAATTTTCCGAGAATTTTCCGAGAATTTTCCGAGAATTTTCCGAGAATTTTCCGAGAATTTTCCGAGAATTTTCCGAGAATTTTCCGAGAATTTTCTGGGAATTTTCCGAGAATTTTCCGAGAATTTTCCGAGAATTTTCCGAGAATTTTCCGAGAATTTTCCGAGAATTTTCCGAGAATTTTCCGAGAATTTTCCGAGGATTTTCCGAGAATTTTCCGAGAATTTTCTGGGAATTTTCCGAGAATTTTCCGAGAATTTTCCGAGAATTTTCCGAGAATTTTCCGAGAATTTTCCGAGAATTTTCTGGGAATTTTCCGAGAATTTTCCGAGAATTTTCCGAGAATTTTCCGAGAATTTTCCGAGAATTTTCCGAGAATTTTCTGGGAATTTTCCGAGAATTTTCCGAGAATTTTCCGAGAATTTTCCGAGAATTTTCCGAGAATTTTCCGAGAATTTTCCGAGAGTTTTCCGAGAATTTCCGAGAATTTTCGGAGAATTTTCTGAGAATTTTCTGAGAATTTTCCGAGAATTTTCCGAGAATTTTCCGAGAATTTTCCGAGAATTTTCTGAGATTTTTCCGAGAATTTTCCGAGATTTTTCCGAGAATTTTCCGAGAATTTTCCGAGAATTTTCCGAGAATTTTCCGAGAATTTTCCGAGAATTTTCTGAGAATTTTCCGAGAATTTTCCGAGAATTTTCCGAGAATTTTCCGAGAATTTTCCGAGAAATTTCCGAGAATTTTCCGAGAATTTTCCGAGAATTTTCCGAGAATTTTCTGGGAATTTTCCGAGAATTTTCCGAGAATTTTCCGAGAATTTTCCGAGAATTTTCCGAGAATTTTCCGAGAATTTTCCGAGAATTTTCCGAGAAATTTCCGAGAATTTTCCGAGAATTTTCCGAGAATTTTCCGAGAATTTTCTGAGAATTTTCTGAGAATTTTCCGAGAATTTTCCGTCAATTTTCCGAGAATTTTCCGAGAATTTTCGGAGAATTTTCCGAGAATTTTCCGAGAATTTTCCGAGAATTTTCCGAAAATTTTCCGAGAATTTTCCGAGAATTTTCCGAGAATTTTCTGGGAATTTTCCGAGAATTTTCGGAGAATTTTCCGAGAATTTTCCGAGAATTTTCCGAGAATTTTCCGAGAATTTTCCGAGAATTTTCCGAGAAATTTCCGAGAATTTTCTGGGAATTTTCCCAGAATTTTCCGAGAATTTTCCGAGAATTTTCCAAGAATTTTCCGAGAATTTTCCGAGAATTTTCCGAGAATTTTCCGAGAATTTTCTGGGAATTTTCCGAGAATTTTCCGAGAATTTTCCGAGAATTTTCCGAGAATTTTCCGAGAATTTTCCGAGAATTTTCCGAGAATTTTCCGAGAATTTTCCGAGAATTTTCTGAGAATTTTCTGAGAATTTTCCGAGAATTTTCCGAGAATTTTCCGAGAATTTTCCGAGAATTTTCTGAGAATTTTCCGAGAATTTTCCGAGATTTTTCCGAGAATTTTCCGAGAATTTTCCGAGAATTTTCCGAGAATTTTCCGAGAATTTTCCGAGAATTTTCCGAGAATTTTCCGAGAATTTTCCGAGAATTTTCCGAGAATTTTCTGAGAATTTTCCGAGAATTTTCCGAGAATTTTCCGAGAATTTTCCGAGAATTTTCCGAGAAATTTCCGAGAATTTTCCGAGAATTTTCCGAGAATTTTCGGAGAATTTTCCGAGAATTTTCCGAGAATTTTCCGAGAATTTTCCGAAAATTTTCCGAGAATTTTCCGAGAATTTTCCGAGAATTTTCCGGGAATTTTCCGAGAATTTTCCGAGAATTTTCCGAGAATTTTCCGAGAATTTTCCGAGAATTTTCCGAGAATTTTCCGAGAATTTTCCGAGAATTTTCCGAGAATTTTCCGAGAAATTTCCGAGAATTTTCTGGGAATTTTCCGAGAATTTTCCGAGAATTTTCCAAGAATTTTCCGAGAATTTTCCGAGAATTTTCCGAGAATTTTCCGAGAATTTTCTGGGAATTTTCCGAGAATTTTCCGAGAATTTTCCGAGAATTTTCCGAGAATTTTCCGAGAATTTTCCGAGAATTTTCCGAGAATTTTCCGAGAATTTTCTGAGAATTTTCTGAGAATTTTCTGAGAATTTTCCGAGAATTTTCCGAGAATTTTCCGAGAATTTTCTGAGAATTTTCCGAGAATTTTCCGAGATTTTTCCGAGAATTTTCCGAGAATTTTCCGAGAATTTTCCGAGAATTTTCCGAGAATTTTCCGAGAATTTTCCGAGAATTTTCCGAGAATTTTCCGAGAATTTTCCGAGAATTTTCTGGGAATTTTCCGAGAATTTTCCGAGAATTTTCCGAGAATTTTCCGAGAATTTTCCGAGAATTTTCCGAGAATTTTCCGAGAATTTTCCGAGAATTTTCCGAGAATTTTCCGAGAATTTTCCGAGAATTTTCCGAGAATTTTCCGAGAATTTTCTGAGAATTTTCCGAGAATTTTCCGAGAATTTTCCGAGAATTTTCCGAGAATTTTCCGAGAATTTTCCGAGAATTTTCCGAGAATTTTCCGAGAAATTTCCGAGAATTTTCCGAGAATTTTCCGAGAATTTTCGGAAAATTTTCCGAGAATTTTCCGAGAATTTTCCGAAAATTTTCCGAGAATTTTCCGAGAATTTTCCGAGAATTTTCTGGGAATTTTCCGAGAATTTTCCGAGAATTTTCCGAGAATTTTCCGAGAATTTTCCGAGAATTTTCCGAGAATTTTCCGAGAATTTTCCGAGAATTTTCCGAGAATTTTCCGAGAATTTTCCGAGAAATTTCCGAGAATTTTCTGGGAATTTTCCGAGAATTTTCCGAGAATTTTCCAAGAATTTTCCGAGAATTTTCCGAGAATTTTCCGAGAATTTTCCGAGAATTTTCTGGGAATTTTCCGAGAATTTTCCGAGAATTTTCCGAGAATTTTCCGAGAATTTTCCGAGAATTTTCCGAGAATTTTCCGAGAATTTTCCGAGAATTTTCTGAGAATTTTCTGAGAATTTTCTGAGAATTTTCCGAGAATTTTCCGAGAATTTTCCAAGAATTTTCCGAGAATTTTCCGAGAATTTTCCGAGAATTTTCCGAGAATTTTCCGAGAATTTTCCGAGAATTTTCCGAGAATTTTCCGAGAATTTTCTGAGAATTTTCTGAGAATTTTCTGAGAATTTTCCGAGAATTTTCCGAGAATTTTCCGAGAATTTTCCGAGAATTTTCCGAGAATTTTCCGAGAATTTTCCGAGAATTTTCTGAGAATTTTCCGAGAATTTTCCGAGATTTTTCCGAGAATTTTCCGAGAATTTTCCGAGAATTTTCCGAGAATTTTCCGAGAATTTTCCGAGAATTTTCCGAGAATTTTCCGAGAATTTTCCGAGAATTTTCCGAGAATTTTCTGGGAATTTTCCGAGAATTTTCCGAGAATTTTCCGAGAATTTTCCGAGAATTTTCCGAGAATTTTCCGAGAATTTTCCGACAATTTTCCGAGAATTTTCCGAGAATTTTCCGAGAATTTTCCGAGAATTTTCTGAGAATTTTCCGAGAATTTTCCGAGAATTTTCCGAGAATTTTCCGAGAATTTTCCGAGAATTTTCCGAGAATTTTCCGAGAATTTTCTGGGATTTTTCCGAGAATTTTCCGAGAATTTTCCGAGAATTTTCCGAGAATTTTCCGAGAATTTTCCGAGAATTTTCTGGGAATTTTCCGAGAGTTTTCCGAGAATTTTCCGAGAATTTTCCGAGAATTTTCTGGGAATTTTCCGAGAATTTTCCGAGAATTTTCCGAGAATTTTCCGAGAATTTTCCGAGAATTTTCCGAGAATTTTCCGAGAATTTTCTGGGAATTTTCCGAGAATTTTCCGAGAATTTTCCGAGAATTTTCCGAGCATTTTCCGAGAATTTTCCGAGAATTTTCGGGGGAATTTTCCGAGAATTTTCCGAGAATTTTCCGAGAATTTTCCGAGAATTTTCCGAGAATTTTCCGAGAATTTTCCGAGAATTTCCGAGAATTTTCTGAGAATTTTCTGAGAATTTTCTGAGAATTTTCCGAGAATTTTCCGAGAATTTTCCGAGAATTTTCCGAGAATTTTCTGAGAATTTTCCGAGAATTTTCCGAGATTTTTCCGAGAATTTTCCGAGAATTTTCCGAGAATTTTCCGAGAATTTTCCGAGAATTTTCCGAGAATTTTCCGAGAATTTTCCGAGAATTCTCCGAGAATTTTCCGAGAATTTTCTGAGAATTTTCCGAGAATTTTCCGAGAATTTTCCGAGAATTTTCCGAGGATTTTCCGAGAATTTTCCGAGAATTTTCCGAGAATTTTCCGAGAATTTTCCGAGAATTTTCTGGGAATTTTCCGAGAATTTTCCCAGAATTTTCCGAGAATTTTCCGAGAATTTTCCGAGAATTTTCCGAGAATTTTCCGAGAATTTTCCGAGAATTTTCCGAGAATTTTCCGAGAATTTTCCGAGAAATTTCCGAGAATTTTCTGGGAATTTTCCGAGAATTTTCCGAGAATTTTCCGAGAATTTTCCGAGAATTTTCCGAGAATTTTCCGAGAATTTTCCGAGAATTTTCTGGGAATTTTCCGAGAATTTTCCGAGAATTTTCCGAGAATTTTCCGAGAATTTTCCGAGAATTTTCTGACAATTTCCTGGGAATTTTCCGAGAATTTTCCGAGAATTTTCCGAGAATTTTCCGAGAATTTTCCGAGAATTTTCCGAGAATTTTCTGAGAATTTTCCGAGAATTTCCGAGAATTTTCTGAGAATTTTCTGAGAATTTTCTGAGAATTTTCCGAGAATTTTCCGAGAATTTTCCGAGAATTTTCCGAGAATTTTCTGAGAATTTTCCGAGAATTTTCCGAGAATTTTCCGAGAATTTTCCGAGAATTTTCCGAGAATTTTCCGAGAATTTTCCGAGAATTTTCCGAGAATTTTCCGAGAATTTTCCGAGAATTTTCTGAGAATTTTCTGAGAATTTTCTGAGAATTTTCCGAGAATTTTCCGAGAATTTTCCGAGAATTTTCCGAGAATTTTCTGAGAATTTTCCGAGAATTTTCCGAGATTTTTCCGAGAATTTTCCGAGAATTTTGCGAGAATTTTCCGAGAATTTTCCGAGAATTTTCCGAGAATTTTCCGAGAATTTTCTGAGAATTTTCTGAGAATTTTCCGAGAATTTTCCGAGAATTTTCTGAGAATTTTCCGAGAATTTTCCGAGAATTTTCCGAGAATTTTCCGAGAATTTTCCGAGAATTGTCCGAGAATTTTCTGAGAATTTTCCGAGAATTTTCCGAGAATTTTCCGAGAATTTTCCGAGAATTTTCCGAGAATTTTCCGAGAATTTTCCGAGAATTTTCTGAGAATTTTCCGAGAATTTTCCGAGAATTTTCCGAGAATTTTCCGAGAATTTTCCGAGAATTTTCTGAGAATTTTCTGAGAATTTTCCGAGAATTTTCCGAGAATTTTCCGAGAATTTTCCGAGAATTTTCCGAGAATTTTCCGAGAATTTTCCGTCAATTTTCCGAGAATTTTCCGAGAATTTTCCGAGAATTTTCCGAGAATTTTCCGAGAATTTTCCGAGAATTTTCCGAGAATTTTCCGAGAATTTTCCGAGAATTTTCCGAGAATTTTCTGGGAATTTTCCGAGAATTTTCCGAGAATTTTCCGAGAATTTTCCGAGAATTTTCCGAGAATTTTCCGAGAATTTTCCGAGAATTTTCCGAGAATTTTCCGAGGATTTTCCGAGAATTTTCCGAGAATTTTCTGGGAATTTTCCGAGAATTTTCCGAGAATTTTCCGAGAATTTTCCGAGAATTTTCCGAGAATTTTCCGAGAATTTTCCGAGAATTTTCTGGGAATTTTCCGAGAATTTTCCGAGAATTTTCCGAGAATTTTCCGAGAATTTTCCGAGAATTTTCTGGGAATTTTCCGAGAATTTTCCGAGAATTTTCCGAGAATTTTCCGAGAATTTTCCGAGAATTTTCCGAGAATTTTCCGAGAATTTTCTGGGATTTTTCCGAGAATTTTCCGAGAATTTTCCGAGAATTTTCCGAGAATTTTCCGAGAATTTTCCGAGAATTTTCCGAGAATTTTCTGAGAATTTTCCGAGAATTTTCCGAGAATTTTCCGAGAATTTTCCGAGAATTTTCCGAGAATTTTCCGAGAATTTTCCGAGAATTTTCCGAGAATTTTCTGAGAATTTTCCGAGAATTTTCCGAGAATTTTCCGAGAATTTTCCGAGAATTTTCCGAGAATTTTCTGAGAATTTTCTGAGAATTTTCCGAGAATTTTCCGAGAATTTTCCGAGAATTTTCCGAGAATTTTCCGAGAATTTTCCGTCAATTTTCCGAGAATTTTCCGAGAATTTTCCGAGAATTTTCCGAGAATTTTCCGAGAATTTTCCGAGAATTTTCCGAGAATTTTCCGAGAATTTTCCGAGAATTTTCCGAGAATTTTCCGAGAATTTTCCGAGAATTTTCTGGGAATTTTCCGAGAATTTTCCGAGAATTTTCCGAGAATTTTCCGAGAATTTTCCGAGAATTTTCCGAGAATTTTCCGAGAATTTTCTGAGAATTTTCCGAGAAATTTCCGAGAATTTTCTGGGAATTTTCCGAGAATTTTCCGAGAATTTTCCGAGAATTTTCCGAGAATTTTCTGGGAATTTTCCGAGAATTTTCCGAGAATTTTCCGAGAATTTTCGGAGAATTTTCCGAGAATTTTCCGAGAATTTTCCGAGAATTTTCCGAGAATTTTCCGAGAATTTTCCGAGAATTTTCCGAGAATTTTCTGAGAATTTTCTGAGAATTTTCCGAGAATTTTCCGTCAATTTTCCGAGAATTTTCCGAGAATTTTCCGAGAATTTTCCGAGAATTTTCTGGGAATTTTCCGAGAATTTTCCCAGAATTTTCCGAGAATTTTCCGAGAATTTTCCGAGAATTTTCCGAGAATTTTCTGGGATTTTCCGAGAATTTTCCGAGAATTTTCCGAGAATTTTCCGAGAATTTTCCGAGAATTTTCCGAGAATTTTCCGAGAATTTTCCGAGAATTTTCCGAGAAATTTCCGAGAATTTTCTGGGAATTTTCCGAGACTTTTCCGAGAATTTTCCGAGAATTTTCCGAGAATTTTCCGAGAATTTTCCGAGAATTTTCCGAGAATTTTCTGGGAATTTTCCGAGAATTTTCCGAGAATTTTCCGAGAATTTTCCGAGAATTTTCCGAGAATTTTCCGAGAATTTTCTGGGAATTTTCCGAGAATTTTCCGAGAATTTTCCGAGAATTTTCCGAGAATTTTCCGAGAATTTTCCGAGAATTTTCCGAGAATTTTCCGAGAATTTCCGAGAATTTTCTGAGAATTTTCTGAGAATTTTCTGAGAATTTTCCGAGAATTTTCCGAGAATTTTCCGAGAATTTTCCGAGAATTTTCTGAGAATTTTCCGAGAATTTTCCGAGATTTTTCCGAGAATTTTCCGAGAATTTTCCGAGAATTTTCCGAGAATTTTCCGAGAATTTTCCGAGAATTTTCCGAGAATTTTCTGAGAATTTTCTGAGAATTTTCTGAGAATTTTCCGAGAATTTTCCGAGAATTTTCCGAGAATTTTCCGAGAATTTTCTGAGAGCTTTCCGAGAATTTTCCGAGATTTTTCCGAGAATTTTCCGAGAATTTTCCGAGAATTTTCCGAGAATTTTCCGAGAATTTTCCGAGAATTTTCTGAGAATTTTCTGAGAATTTTCCGAGAATTTTCCGAGAATTTTCTGAGAATTTTCCGAGAATTTTCCGAGAATTTTCCGAGAATTTTCCGAGAATTTTCCGAGAATTTTCTGAGAATTTTCCGAGAATTTTCCGAGAATTTTCCGAGAATTTTCCGAGAATTTTCCGAGAATTTTCCGAGAATTTTCTGAGAATTTTCCGGGAATTTTCCGAGAAATTTCCGAGAATTTTCCGAGAATTTTCTGAGAATTTTCTGAGAATTTTCCGAGAATTTTCCGAGAATTTTCCGAGAATTTTCCGAGAATTTTCCGAGAATTTTCCGAGAATTTTCCGTCAATTTTCCGAGAATTTTCCGAGAATTTTCCGAGAATTTTCCGAGAATTTTCCGAGAATTTTCCGAGAATTTTCCGAGAATTTTCCGAGAATTTTCCGAGAATTTTCTGGGAATTTTCCGAGAATTTTCCGAGAATTTTCCGAGAATTTTCCGAGAATTTTCCGAGAATTTTCCGAGAATTTTCCGAGAATTTTCCGAGAATTTTCCGAGAATTTTCCGAGGATTTTCCGAGAATTTTCCGAGAATTTTCTGGGAATTTTCCGAGAATTTTCCGAGAATTTTCCGAGAATTTTCCGAGAATTTTCCGAGAATTTTCCGAGAATTTTCCGAGAATTTTCTGGGAATTTTCCGAGAATTTTCCGAGAATTTTCCGAGAATTTTCCGAGAATTTTCCGAAAATTTTCCGAGAATTTTCTGGGAATTTTCCGAGAATTTTCCGAGAATTTTCCGAGAATTTTCCGAGAATTTTCCGAGAATTTTCCGAGAATTTTCCGAGAATTTTCCGAGAATTTCCGAGAATTTTCGGAGAATTTTCTGAGAATTTTCTGAGAATTTTCCGAGAATTTTCCGAGAATTTTCCGAGAATTTTCCGAGAATTTTCTGAGATTTTTCCGAGAATTTTCCGAGATTTTTCCGAGAATTTTCCGAGAATTTTCCGAGAATTTTCCGAGAATTTTCCGAGAATTTTCCGAGAATTTTCTGAGAATTTTCCGAGAATTTTCCGAGAATTTTCCGAGAATTTTCCGAGAATTTTCCGAGAAATTTCCGAGAATTTTCCGAGAATTTTCCGAGAATTTTCCGAGAATTTTCCGAGAATTTTCCGAGAATTTTCTGGGAATTTTCCGAGAATTTTCCGAGAATTTTCCGAGAATTTTCCGAGAATTTTCCGAGAATTTTCCGAGAATTTTCCGAGAATTTTCCGAGAAATTTCCGAGAATTTTCCGAGAATTTTCCGAGAATTTTCTGAGAATTTTCTGAGAATTTTCTGAGAATTTTCCGAGAATTTTCCGTCAATTTTCCGAGAATTTTCCGAGAATTTTCGGAGAATTTTCCGAGAATTTTCCGAGAATTTTCCGAGAATTTTCCGAAAATTTTCCGAGAATTTTCCGAGAATTTTCCGAGAATTTTCTGGGAATTTTCCGAGAATTTTCCGAGAATTTTCCGAGAATTTTCCGAGAATTTTCCGAGAATTTTCCGAGAATTTTCCGAGAATTTTCCGAGAAATTTCCGAGAATTTTCTGGGAATTTTCCGAGAATTTTCCGAGAATTTTCCGAGAATTTTCCAAGAATTTTCCGAGAATTTTCCGAGAATTTTCCGAGAATTTTCCGAGAATTTTCTGGGAATTTTCCGAGAATTTTCCGAGAATTTTCCGAGAATTTTCCGAGAATTTTCCGAGAATTTTCCGAGAATTTTCCGAGAATTTTCCGAGAATTTTCCGAGAATTTTCTGAGAATTTTCTGAGAATTTTCTGAGAATTTTCCGAGAATTTTCCGAGAATTTTCCGAGAATTTTCCGAGAATTTTCTGAGAATTTTCCGAGAATTTTCCGAGATTTTTCCGAGAATTTTCCGAGAATTTTCCGAGAATTTTCCGAGAATTTTCCGAGAATTTTCCGAGAATTTTCCGAGAATTTTCCGAGAATTTTCCGAGAATTTTCCGAGAATTTTCTGAGAATTTTCCGAGAATTTTCCGAGAATTTTCCGAGAATTTTCCGAGAATTTTCCGAGAATTTTCCGAGAATTTTCGGAGAATTTTCCGAGAATTTTCCGAGAATTTTCCGAGAATTTTCCGAAAATTTTCCGAGAATTTTCCGAGAATTTTCCGAGAATTTTCCGAGAATTTTCCGAGAATTTTCCGAGAATTTTCCGAGAATTTTCCGAGGATTTTCCGAGAATTTTCCGAGAATTTTCTGGGAATTTTCCGAGAATTTTCCGAGAATTTTCCGAGAATTTTCCGAGAATTTTCCGAGAATTTTCCGAGAATTTTCCGAGAATTTTCTGGGAATTTTCCGAGAATTTTCCGAGAATTTTCCGAGAATTTTCCGAGAATTTTCCGAGAATTTTCTGAGAATTTTCCGAGAATTTCCGAGAATTTTCGGAGAATTTTCTGAGAATTTTCCGAGAATTTTCCGAGAATTTTCCGAGAATTTTCCGAGAATTTTCTGAGATTTTTCCGAGAATTTTCCGAGATTTTTCCGAGAATTTTCCGAGAATTTTCCGAGAATTTTCCGAGAATTTTCCGAGAATTTTCCGAGAATTTTCTGAGAATTTTCCGAGAATTTTCCGAGAATTTTCCGAGAATTTTCCGAGAAATTTCCGAGAATTTTCCGAGAATTTTCCGAGAATTTTCCGAGAATTTTCCGAGAATTTTCCGAGAATTTTCCGAGAATTTTCCGAGAATTTTCTGGGAATTTTCCGAGAATTTTCCGAGAATTTTCCGAGAATTTTCCGAGAATTTTCCGAGAATTTTCCGAGAATTTTCCGAGAATTTTCCGAGAAATTTCCGAGAATTTTCCGAGAATTTTCCGAGAATTTTCTGAGAATTTCCTGAGAATTTTCTGAGAATTTTCCGAGAATTTTCCGTCAATTTTCCGAGAATTTTCCGAGAATTTTCGGAGAATTTTCCGAGAATTTTCCGAGAATTTTCCGAGAATTTTCCGAAAATTTTCCGAGAATTTTCCGAGAATTTTCCGAGAATTTTCTGGGAATTTTCCGAGAATTTTCCGAGAATTTTCCGAGAATTTTCCGAGAATTTTCCGAGAATTTTCCGAGAATTTTCCGAGAATTTTCCGAGAAATTTCCGAGAATTTTCTGGGAATTTTCCGAGAATTTTCCGAGAATTTTCCGAGAATTTTCCAAGAATTTTCCGAGAATTTTCCGAGAATTTTCCGAGAATTTTCCGAGAATTTTCTGGGAATTTTCCGAGAATTTTCCGAGAATTTTCCGAGAATTTTCCGAGAATTTTCCGAGAATTTTCCGAGAATTTTCCGAGAATTTTCCGAGAATTTTCCGAGAATTTTCCGAGAATTTTCTGAGAATTTTCTGAGAATTTTCTGAGAATTTTCCGAGAATTTTCCGAGAATTTTCCGAGAATTTTCCGAGAATTTTCTGGGAATTTTCCGAGAATTTTCCGAGATTTTTCCGAGAATTTTCCGAGAATTTTCCGAGAATTTTCCGAGAATTTTCCGAGAATTTTCCGAGAATTTTCCGAGAATTTTCCGAGAATTTCCGAGAATTTTCCGAGAATTTTCTGAGAATTTTCCGAGAATTTTCCGAGAATTTTCCGAGAATTTTCCGAGAATTTTCCGAGAAATTTCCGAGAATTTACGAGAATTTTCCGAGAATTTTCGGAGAATTTTCCGAGAATTTTCCGAGAATTTTCCGAGAATTTTCCGAAAATTTTCCGAGAATTTTCCGAGAATTTTCCGAGAATTTTCTGGGAATTTTCCGAGAATTTTCCGAGAATTTTCCGAGAATTTTCCGAGAATTTTCCGAGAATTTTCCGAGAATTTTCCGAGAATTTTCCGAGAATTTTCCGAGAAATTTCCGAGAATTTTCCGAGAATTTTCCGAGAATTTTCCGAGAATTTTCCGAGAATTTTCCGAGAATTTTCTGGGAATTTTCCGAGAATTTTCCGAGAATTTTCCGAGAATTTTCCGAGAATTTTCCGAGAATTTTCCGAGAATTTTCCGAGAATTTTCTGGGAATTTTCCGAGAATTTTCCGAGAATTTTCCGAGAATTTTCCGAGAATTTTCCGAGAATTTTCCGAGAATTTTCCGAGAATTTTCCGAGAATTTCCGAGAATTTTCTGAGAATTTTCTGAGAATTTTCTGAGAATTTTCCGAGAATTTTCCGAGAATTTTCCGAGAATTTTCCGAGAATTTTCTGAGAATTTTCCGAGAATTTTCCGAGATTTTTCCGAGAATTTTCCGAGAATTTTCCGAGAATTTTCCGAGAATTTTCCGAGAATTTTCCAAGAATTTTCTGAGAATTTTCCGAGAATTTTCCGAGAATTTTCCGAGAATTTTCCGAGAATTTTCCGACAATTTTCCGAGAATTTTCCGAGAAATTTCCGAGAATTTTCCGAGAATTTTCCGAGAATTTTCCGAGAATTTTCCGAGAATTTTCCGAGAATTTTCCGAGAATTTTCCGAGAATTTTCCGAGAATTTTCTGGGAATTTTCCGAGAATTTTCCGAGAATTTTCCGAGAATTTTCCGAGAATTTTCCGAGAATTTTCGGAGAATTTTCCGAGAATTTTCCGAGAATTTTCCGAGAATTTTCCGAGAATTTTCCGAGAATTTTCCGAGAATTTTCTGAGAATTTTCTGAGAATTTTCCGAGAATTTTCCGTCAATTTTCCGAGAATTTTCCGAGAATTTTCCGAGAATTTTCCGAGAATTTTCCGAGAATTTTCCGAGAATTTTCCGAGAATTTTCCGAGAATTTTCCGAAAATTTTCCGAGAATTTTCCGAGAATTTTCCGAGAATTTTCTGGGAATTTTCCGAGAATTTTCCGAGAATTTTCCGAGAATTTTCCGAGAATTTTCCGAGAATTTTCCGAGAAATTTCCGAGAATTTTCTGGGAATTTTCCGAGAATTTTCCGAGAATTTTCCGAGAATTTTCCGAGAATTTTCCGAGAATTTTCCGAGAATTTTCCGAGAATTTTCCGAGAATTTTCTGGGAATTTTCCGAGAATTTTCCGAGAATTTTCCGAGAATTTTCCGAGAATTTTCCGAGAATTTTCCGAAAATTTTCCGAGAATTTTCCGAGAATTTTCCGAGAAATTTCCGAGAATTTTCTGGGAATTGTCCGAGAATTTTCCGAGAATTTTCCGAGAATTTTCCGAGAATTTTCCGAGAATTTTCCGAGAATTTTCCGAGAATTTTCCGAGAATTTTCTGGGAATTTTCCGAGAATTTTCCGAGAATTTTCCGAGAATTTTCCGAGAATTTTCCGAGAATTTTCCGAGAATTTTCCGAGAATTTTCCGAGAATTTTCCGAGAATTTTCCGAGAATTTTCCGAGAATTTTCCGAGAATTTTCTGAGCATTTTCCGAGAATTTTCCGACAATTTTCCGAGAATTTTCCGAGAATTTTCCGAGAATTTTCTGAGAATTTTCGAGAATTTTCCGAGAATTTTCCGAGAATTTTCCGAGAATTTTCCGAGAATTTTCCGAGAATTTTCTGAGAATTTTCCGAGAATTTTCCGAGAATTTTCCGAGAATTTTCCGAGAATTTTCCGAGAATTTTCTGGGAATTTTCCGAGAATTTTCCGAGAATTTTCCGAGAATTTTCCGAGAATTTTCCGAGAATTTTCCGAGAATTTTCCGAGAATTTTCCGAGAATTTTCTGAGAATTTTCTGAGAATTTTCTGAGAATTTTCCGAGAATTTTCCGAGAATTTTCCGAGAATTTTCCGAGAATTTTCTGAGAATTTTCCGAGAATTTTCCGAGATTTTTCCGAGAATTTTCCGAGAATTTTGCGAGAATTTTCCGAGAATTTTCCGAGAATTTTCCGAGAATTTTCCGAGAATTTTCTGAGAATTTTCCGAGAATTTTCCGAGAATTTTCCGAGAATTTTCCGAGAATTTTCCGAGAATTTTCCGAGAATTTTCCGAGAATTTTCTGAGAATTTTCCGAGAATTTTCCGAGAATTTTCCGAGAATTTTCCGAGAATTTTCCGAGAATTTTCTGAGAATTTTCTGAGAATTTTCCGAGAATTTTCCGAGAATTTTCCGAGAATTTTCCGAGAATTTTCCGAGAATTTTCCGTCAATTTTCCGAGAATTTTCCGAGAATTTTCCGAGAATTTTCCGAGAATTTTCCGAGAATTTTCCGAGAATTTTCCGAGAATTTTCCGAGAATTTTCCGAGAATTTTCCGAGAATTTTCCGAGAATTTTCCGAGAATTTTCTGGGAATTTTCCGAGAATTTTCCGAGAATTTTCCGAGAATTTTCCGAGAATTTTCCGAGAATTTTCCGAAAATTTTCCGAGAATTTTCCGAGAATTTTCCGAGAAATTTCCGAGAATTTTCTGGGAATTGTCCGAGAATTTTCCGAGAATTTTCCGAGAATTTTCCGAGAATTTTCCGAGAATTTTCCGAGAATTTTCCGAGAATTTTCCGAGAATTTTCTGGGAATTTTCCGAGAATTTTCCGAGAATTTTCCGAGAATTTTCCGAGAATTTTCCGAGAATTTTCCGAGAATTTTCCGAGAATTTTCCGAGAATTTTCCGAGAATTTTCCGAGAATTTTCCGAGAATTTTCCGAGAATTTTCTGAGCATTTTCCGAGAATTTTCCGACAATTTTCCGAGAATTTTCCGAGAATTTTCCGAGAATTTTCTGAGAATTTTCGAGAATTTTCCGAGAATTTTCCGAGAATTTTCCGAGAATTTTCCGAGAATTTTCCGAGAATTTTCTGAGAATTTTCCGAGAATTTTCCGAGAATTTTCCGAGAATTTTCCGAGAATTTTCCGAGAATTTTCTGGGAATTTTCCGAGAATTTTCCGAGAATTTTCCGAGAATTTTCCGAGAATTTTCCGAGAATTTTCCGAGAATTTTCCGAGAATTTTCCGAGAATTTTCTGAGAATTTTCTGAGAATTTTCTGAGAATTTTCCGAGAATTTTCCGAGAATTTTCCGAGAATTTTCCGAGAATTTTCTGAGAATTTTCCGAGAATTTTCCGAGATTTTTCCGAGAATTTTCCGAGAATTTTGCGAGAATTTTCCGAGAATTTTCCGAGAATTTTCCGAGAATTTTCCGAGAATTTTCTGAGAATTTTCCGAGAATTTTCCGAGAATTTTCCGAGAATTTTCCGAGAATTTTCCGAGAATTTTCCGAGAATTTTCCGAGAATTTTCTGAGAATTTTCCGAGAATTTTCCGAGAATTTTCCGAGAATTTTCCGAGAATTTTCCGAGAATTTTCTGAGAATTTTCTGAGAATTTTCCGAGAATTTTCCGAGAATTTTCCGAGAATTTTCCGAGAATTTTCCGAGAATTTTCCGTCAATTTTCCGAGAATTTTCCGAGAATTTTCCGAGAATTTTCCGAGAATTTTCCGAGAATTTTCCGAGAATTTTCCGAGAATTTTCCGAGAATTTTCCGAGAATTTTCCGAGAATTTTCCGAGAATTTTCCGAGAATTTTCTGGGAATTTTCCGAGAATTTTCCGAGAATTTTCCGAGAATTTTCCGAGAATTTTCCGAGAATTTTCCGAGAATTTTCCGAGAATTTTCTGAGAATTTTCCGAGAAATTTCCGAGAATTTTCTGGGAATTTTCCGAGAATTTTCCGAGAATTTTCCGAGAATTTTCCGAGAATTTTCTGGGAATTTTCCGAGAATTTTCCGAGAATTTTCCGAGAATTTTCGGAGAATTTTCCGAGAATTTTCGGAGAATTTTCCGAGAATTTTCCGAGAATTTTCCGAGAATTTTCCGAGAATTTTCCGAGAATTTTCTGAGAATTTTCTGAGAATTTTCCGAGAATTTTCCGTCAATTTTCCGAGAATTTTCCGAGAATTTTCCGAGAATTTTCTGGGAATTTTCCGAGAATTTTCCCAGAATTTTCCGAGAATTTTCCGAGAATTTTCCGAGAATTTTCCGAGATTTTTCTGGGATTTTCCGAGAATTTTCCGAGAATTTTCCGAGAATTTTCCGAGAATTTTCCGAGAATTTTCCGAGAATTTTCCGAGAATTTTCCGAGAAATTTCCGAGAATTTTCTGGGAATTTTTCGAGAATTTTCCGAGAATTTTCCGAGAATTTTCCGAGAATTTTCCGAGAATTTTCCGAGAATTTTCCGAGAATTTTCTGGGAATTTTCCGAGAATTTTCCGAGAATTTTCCGAGAATTTTCCGAGAATTTTCCGAGAATTTTCCGAGAATTTTCTGGGAATTTTCCGAGAATTTTCCGAGAATTTTCCGAGAATTTTCCGAGAATTTTCCGAGAATTTTCCGAGAATTTTCCGAGAATTTTCCGAGAATTTCCGAGAATTTTCTGAGAATTTTCTGAGAATTTTCTGAGAATTTTCCGAGAATTTTCCGAGAATTTTCCGAGAATTTTCCGAGAATTTTCTGAGAATTTTCCGAGAATTTTCCGAGAATTTTCCGAGAATTTTCCGAGAATTTTCCGAGAATTTTCCGAGAATTTTCCGAGAATTTTCCGAGAATTTTCCGAGAATTTTCTGAGAATTTTCTGAGAATTTTCTGAGAATTTTCCGAGAATTTTCCGAGAATTTTCCGAGAATTTTCCGAGAATTTTCTGAGAATTTTCCGAGAATTTTCCGAGATTTTTCCGAGAATTTTCCGAGAATTTTCCGAGAATTTTCCGAGAATTTTCCGAGAATTTTCCGAGAATTTTGTGAGAATTTTCTGAGAATTTTCCGAGAATTTTCCGAGAATTTTCTGAGAATTTTCCGAGAATTTTCCGAGAATTTTCCGAGAATTTTCCGAGAATTTTCCGAGAATTTTCCGAGAATTTTCTGAGAATTTTCCGAGAATTTTCCGAGAATTTTCCGAGAATTTTCCGAGAATTTTCCGAGAATTTTCCGAGAATTTTCCGAGAATTTTCTGAGAATTTTCCGAGAATCTTCCGAGAATTTTCCGAGAATTTTCCGAGAATTTTCTGAGAATTTTCTGAGAATTTTCCGAGAATTTTCCGAGAATTTTCCGAGAATTTTCCGAGAATTTTCCGAGAATTTTCCGAGAATTTTCCGTCAATTTTCCGAGAATTTTCCGAGAATTTTCCGAGAATTTTCCGAGAATTTTCCGAGAATTTTCCGAGAATTTTCCGAGAATTTTCCGAGAATTTTCCGTCAATTTTCCGAGAATTTTCCGAGAATTTTCCGAGAATTTTCCGAGAATTTTCCGAGAATTTTCCGAGAATTTTCCGAGAATTTTCCGAGAATTTTCCGAGAATTTTCCGAGAATTTTCCGAGAATTTTCTGAGAATTTTCTGAGAATTTTCTGAGAATTTTCCGAGAATTTTCCGAGAATTTTCCGAGAATTTTCCGAGAATTTTCTGAGAATTTTCCGAGAATTTTCCGAGATTTTTCCGAGAATTTTCCGAGAATTTTCCGAGAATTTTCCGAGAATTTTCCGAGAATTTTCCGAGAATTTTCCGAGAATTTTCCGAGAATTTTCCGAGAATTTTCCGAGAATTTTCTGAGAATTTTCCGAGAATTTTCCGAGAATTTTCCGAGAATTTTCCGAGAATTTTCCGAGAAATTTCCGAGAATTTTCCGAGAATTTTCCGAGAATTTTCGGAGAATTTTCCGAGAATTATCCGAGAATTTTCCGAGAATTTTCCGAAAATTTTCCGAGAATTTTCCGAGAATTTTCCGAGAATTTTCTGGGAATTTTCCGAGAATTTTCCGAGAATTTTCCGAGAATTTTCCGAGAATTTTCCGAGAATTTTCCGAGAATTTTCCGAGAATTTTCCGAGAATTTTCCGAGAAATTTCCGAGAATTTTCTGGGAATTTTCCGAGAATTTTCCGAGAATTTTCCGAGAATTTTCCAAGAATTTTCCGAGAATTTTCCGAGAATTTTCCGAGAATTTTCCGAGAATTTTCTGGGAATTTTCCGAGAATTTTCCGAGAATTTTCCGAGAATTTTCCGAGAATTTTCCGAGAATTTTCCGAGAATTTTCCGAGAATTTTCCGAGAATTTTCCGAGAATTTTCTGAGAATTTTCTGAGAATTTTCCGAGAATTTTCCGAGAATTTTCCGAGAATTTTCCGAGAATTTTCCGAGAATTTTCTGAGAATTTTCCGAGAATTTTCCGAGATTTTTCCGAGAATTTTCCGAGAATTTTCCCGAGAATTTTCCGAGAATTTTCCGAGAATTTTCCGAGAATTTTCCGAGAATTTTCCGAGAATTTTCCGAGAATTTTCCGAGAATTTCTGGGAATTTTCCGAGAATTTTCCGAGAATTTTCCGAGAATTTTCCGAGAATTTTCCGAGAATTTTCCGAGAATTTTCCGAGAATTTTCCGAGAATTTTCGAGAATTTTCCGAGGATTTTCCGAGAATTTTCTGAGAATTTTCCGAGAATTTTCGGAGAATTTTCCGAGAATTTTCCGAGAATTTTCCGAGAATTTTCCGAGAATTTTCCGAGAATTTCCGAGAATTTTCTGGGAATTTTCCGAGAATTTTCCGAGAATTTTCCGAGAATTTTGCCGAGAATTTTCCGAGAATTTTCCGAGAATTTTCTGGGAATTTTCCGAGAATTTTCCGAGAATTTTCCGAGAATTTTCCGAGAATTTTCCGAGAATTTTCCTAGAATTTTCCGAGAATTTTCCGAGAATTTTCCGAGAAATTTCCGAGAATTTTCTGGAATTTTCCGAGAATTTTCCGAGAATTTTCCGAGAATTTTCCGAGAATTTTCCGAGAATTTTCCGAGAATTTTCTGGGAATTTTCCGAGAATTTTCCGAGAATTTTCCGAGAATTTTCCGAGAATTTTCCGAGAATTTTCCGAGATTTTCTGGGAATTTTCCGAGAATTTTCCGAGAATTTTCCGAGAATTTCGGAGAATTTTCCGAGAATTTTCCTAGAATTTCCGAGAATTTTCTGAGAATTTCGAGAATTTTCTGAGAATTTTCCGAGAATTTTCCGAGAATTTTCCGAGAATTTTCCGAGAATTTTCTGAGAATTTTCCGAGAATTTTCCGAGAATTTTCCGAGAATTTTCCGAGAATTTTCCGAGAATTTTCGAGAATTTTCCGAGAATTTTCCGAGAATTTTCGAGAATTTTCCGAGGATTTTCCGAGAATTTTCCGAGAATTTTCTGGGAATTTTCCGAGAATTTTCCGAGAATTTTCCGAGAATTTTCCGAGAATTTTCCGAGAATTTTCCGAGAATTTTCCGAGAATTTTCTGGAATTTTCCGAGAATTTTCCGAGAATTTTCCGAGAATTTTCCGAGAATTTTCCGAGAATTTTCCGAGAATTTTCTGGGAATTTCCGAGAATTTTCCGAGAATTTTCCGAGAATTTTCCGAGAATTTTCCGAGAATTTTCCGAGAATTTTCCGAGAATTTTCCGAGAAATTTCCGAGAATTTTCTGGGAATTTTCCGAGAATTTTCCGAGAATTTTCCGAGAATTTTCCGAGAATTTTCCAAGAATTTTCCGAGAATTTTCCGAGAATTTTCCGAGAATTTTCCCGAGAATTTTCTGGGAATTTTCCGAGAATTTTCCGAGAATTTTCCGAGAATTTTCCGAGAATTTTCCGAGAATTTTCCGAGAATTTTCCGAGAATTTTCCGAGAATTTTCCGAGAATTTTCTGAGAATTTTCTGAGAATTTTCCGAGAATTTTCCGAGAATTTTCCGAGAATTTTCCGAGAATTTTCCGAGAATTTTCTGAGAATTTTCCGAGAATTTTCCGAGATTTTTCCGAGAATTTTCCGAGAATTTTCCGAGAATTTTCCGAGAATTTTCCGAGAATTTTCCGAGAATTTTCCGAGAATTTTCCGAGAATTTTCCGAGAATTTTCCGAGAATTTTCTGGGAATTTTCCGAGAATTTTCCGAGAATTTTCCGAGAATTTTCCGAGAATTTTCCGAGAATTTTCCGAGAATTTTCCGAGAATTTTCCGAGAATTTTCCGAGAATTTTCCGAGGATTTTCCGAGAATTTTCTGAGAATTTTCCGAGAATTTTCGGAGAATTTTCCGAGAATTTTCCGAGAATTTTCCGAGAATTTTCCGAGAATTTTCCGAGAATTTTCCGAGAATTTTCTGGGAATTTTCCGAGAATTTTCCGAGAATTTTCCGAGAATTTTCCGAGAATTTTCCGAGAATTTTCCGAGAATTTTCTGGGAATTTTCCGAGAATTTTCCGAGAATTTTCCGAGAATTTTCCGAGAATTTTCCGAGAATTTTCCTAGAATTTTCCGAGAATTTTCCGAGAATTTTCCGAGAAATTTCCGAGAATTTTCTGGGAATTTTCCGAGAATTTTCCGAGAATTTTCCGAGAATTTTCCGAGAATTTTCCGAGAATTTTCCGAGAATTTTCTGGGAATTTTCCGAGAATTTTCCGAGAATTTTCCGAGAATTTTCCGAGAATTTTCCGAGAATTTTCTGGGAATTTTCCGAGAATTTTCCGAGAATTTTCCGAGAATTTTCGGAGAATTTTCCGAGAATTTTCCTAGAATTTCCGAGAATTTTCTGAGAATTTTCGGAGAATTTTCTGAGAATTTTCCGAGAATTTTCCGAGAATTTTCCGAGAATTTTCCGAGAATTTTCTGAGAATTTTCCGAGAATTTTCCGAGATTTTTCCGAGAATTTTCCGAGAATTTTCCGAGAATTTTCCGAGAATTTTCCGAGAATTTTCCGAGAATTTTCCGAGAATTTTCCGAGAATTTTCCGAGAATTTTCCGAGAATTTTCTGAGAATTTTCCGAGAATTTTCCGAGAATTTTCCGAGAATTTTCCGAGAATTTTCCGAGAATTTTCCGAGAATTTTCCGAGAATTTTCTGGGAATTTTCCGAGAATTTTCCGAGAATTTTCCGAGAATTTTCCGAGAATTTTCCGAGAATTTTCCGAGAATTTTCTGGGAATTTTCCGAGAATTTTCCGAGAATTTTCCGAGAATTTTCCGAGAATTTTCCGAGAATTTTCCGAGAATTTTCCGAGAATTTTCCGAGAAATTTCCGAGAATTTTCTGGGAATTTTCCGAGAATTTTCCGAGAATTTTCCGAGAATTTTCCGAGAATTCTCCGAGAATTTTCCGAGAATTTTCCGAGAATTTTCCGAGAATTTTCTGGGAATTTTCCGAGAATTTTCCGAGAATTTTCCGAGAATTTTCCGAGAATTTTCCGAGAATTTTCCGAGAATTTTCCGAGAATTTTCTGGGAATTTTCCGAGGATTTTCCGAGAATTTTCCGAGAATTTTCCGAGAATTTTCCGAGAATTTTCCGAGAATTTTCCGAGAATTTTCCGAGAATTTCCGAGAATTTTCTGAGAATTTTCTGAGAATTTTCTGAGAATTTTCCGAGAATTTTCCGAGAATTTTCCGAGAATTTTCCGAGAATTTTCTGAGAATTTTCCGAGAATTTTCCGAGATTTTTCCGAGAATTTTCCGAGAATTTTCCGAGAATTTTCCGAGAATTTTCCGAGAATTTTCCGAGAATTTTCCGAGAATTTTCCGAGAATTTTCCGAGAATTTTCCGAGAATTTTCCGAGAATTTTCCGAGAATTTTCCGAGAATTTTCCGAGAATTTTCCGAGAAATTTCCGAGAATTTTCCGAGAATTTTCCGAGAATTTTCCGAGAATTTTCCGAGAATTTTCCGAGAATTTTCCGAGAATTTTCCGAGAATTTTCCGAGAATTTTCTGGGAATTTTCCGAGAATTTTCCGAGAATTTTCCGAGAATTTTCCGAGAATTTTCCGAGAATTTTCCGAGAATTTTCCGAGAATTTTCCGAGAATTTTCCGAAAATTTTCCGAGAATTTTCCGAGAATTTTCCGAGAATTTTCTGGGAATTTTCTGGGAATTTTCCGACAATTTTCCGAGAATTTTCCGAGAATTTTCCGAGAATTTTCCGAGAATTTTCCGAGAATTTTCCGAGAATTTTCCGAGAAGTTTCCGAGAATTTTCTGGGAATTTTCCGAGAATTTTCCGAGAATTTTCCGAGAATTTTCCGAGAATTTTCCGAGAATTTTCCGAGAATTTTCCGAGAATTTTCCGAGAATTTTCTGGGAATTTTCCGAGAATTTTCCGAGAATTTTCCGAGAATTTTCCGAGAATTTTCCGAGAATTTTCCGAGAATTTTCCGAGAATTTTCCGAGAATTTTCCGAGAAATTTCCGAGAATTTTCTGGGAATTGTCCGAGAATTTTCCGAGAATTTTCCGAGAATTTTCTGAGAATTTTCCGAGAATTTTCCGAGAATTTTCCGAGAAATTTCCGAGAATTTTCCGAGAAATTTCCGAGAATTTTCCGAGAATTTTCGGAGAATTTTCCGAGAATTTTCCGAGAATTTTCCGAGAATTTTCCGAAAATTTTCCGAGAATTTTCCGAGAATTTTCCGAGAATTTTCTGGGAATTTTCCGAGAATTTTCCGAGAATTTTCCGAGAATTTTCCGAGAATTTTCCGAGAATTTTCCGAGAATTTTCCGAGAATTTTCCGAGAATTTTCCGAGAAATTTCCGAGAATTTTCTGGGAATTTTCCGAGAATTTTCCGAGAATTTTCCGAGAATTTTCCAAGAATTTTCCGAGAATTTTCCGAGAATTTTCCGAGAATTTTCCGAGAATTTTCTGGGAATTTTCCGAGAATTTTCCGAGAATTTTCCGAGAATTTTCCGAGAATTTTCCGAGAATTTTCCGAGAATTTTCCGAGAATTTTCCGAGAATTTTCCGAGAATTTTCTGAGAATTTTCTGAGAATTTTCTGAGAATTTTCCGAGAATTTTCCGAGAATTTTCCGAGAATTTTCCGAGAATTTTCTGAGAATTTTCCGAGAATTTTCCGAGATTTTTCCGAGAATTTTCCGAGAATTTTCCGAGAATTTTCCGAGAATTTTCCGAGAATTTTCCGAGAATTTTCCGAGAATTATCCGAGAATTTTCCGAGAATTTTCCGAGAATTTTCTGGGAATTTTCCGAGAATTTTCCGAGAATTTTCCGAGAATTTTCCGAGAATTTTCCGAGAATTTTCCGAGAATTTTCCGAGAATTTTCCGAGAATTTTCCGAGGATTTTCCGAGAATTTTCTGAGAATTTTCCGAGAATTTTCGGAGAATTTTCCGAGAATTTTCCGAGAATTTTCCGAGAATTTTCCGAGAATTTTCCGAGAATTTTCCGAGAATTTTCTGGGAATTTTCCGAGAATTTTCCGAGAATTTTCCGAGAATTTTCCGAGAATTTTCCGAGAATTTTCCGAGAATTTTCTGGGAATTTTCCGAGAATTTTCCGAGAATTTTCCGAGAATTTTCCGAGAATTTTCCGAGAATTTTCCTAGAATTTTCCGAGAATTTTCCGAGAATTTTCCGAGAAATTTCCGAGAATTTTCTGGGAATTTTCCGAGAATTTTCCGAGAATTTTCCGAGAATTTTCCGAGAATTTTCCGAGAATTTTCCGAGAATTTTCTGGGAATTTTCCGAGAATTTTCCGAGAATTTTCCGAGAATTTTCCGAGAATTTTCCGAGAATTTTCCGAGAATTTTCTGGGAATTTTCCGAGAATTTTCCGAGAATTTTCCGAGAATTTTCGGAGAATTTTCCGAGAATTTTCCTAGAATTTCCGAGAATTTTCTGAGAATTTTCGGAGAATTTTCTGAGAATTTTGCGAGAATTTTCCGAGAATTTTCCGAGAATTTTCTGAGAATTTTCCGAGAATTTTCCGAGATTTTTCCGAGAATTTTCCGAGAATTTTCCGAGAATTTTCCGAGAATTTTCCGAGAATTTTCCGAGAATTTTCCGAGAATTTTCCGAGAATTTTCCGAGAATTTTCTGAGAATTTTCCGAGAATTTTCCGAGAATTTTCCGAGAATTTTCCGAGAATTTTCCGAGAATTTTCCGAGAATTTTCCGAGAATTTTCTGGGAATTTTCCGAGAATTTTCCGAGAATTTTCCGAGAATTTTCCGAGAATTTTCCGAGAATTTTCCGAGAATTTTCTGGGAATTTTCCGAGAATTTTCTGAGAATTTTCCGAGAATTTTCCGAGAATTTTCCTAGAATTTTCCGAGAATTTTCCGAGAATTTTCCGAGAAATTTCCGAGAATTTTCTGGGAATTTTCCGAGAATTTTCCGAGAATTTTCCGAGAATTTTCCGAGAATTTTCCGAGAATTTTCCGAGAATTTTCCGAGAATTTTCTGGGAATTTTCCGAGAATTTTCCGAGAATTTTCCGAGAATTTTCCGAGAATTTTCCGAGAATTTTCCGAGAATTTTCCGAGAATTTTCTGGGAATTTTCCGAGAATTTTCCGAGAATTTTCCGAGAATTTTCCGAGAATTTTCCGAGAATTTTCCGAGAATTTTCCGAGAATTTTCCGAGAATTTCCGAGAATTTTCTGAGAATTTTCTGAGAATTTTCTGAGAATTTTCCGAGAATTTTCCGAGAATTTTCCGAGAATTTTCCGAGAATTTTCTGAGAATTTTCCGAGAATTTTCCGAGATTTTTCCGAGAATTTTCCGAGAATTTTCCGAGAATTTTCCGAGAATTTTCCAAGAATTTTCTGAGAATTTTCCGAGAATTTTCCGAGAATTTTCCGAGAATTTTCCGAGAATTTTCCGAGAATTTTCCGAGAATTTTCCGAGAATTTTCCGAGAAATTTCCGAGAATTTTCCGAGAATTTTCCGAGAATTTTCCGAGAATTTTCCGAGAATTTTCCGAGAATTTTCCGAGAATTTTCCGAGAATTTTCCGAGAATTTTCTGGGAATTTTCCGAGAATTTTCCGAGAATCTTCCGAGAATTTTCCGAGAATTTTCCGAGAATTTTCCGAGAATTTTCCGAGAATTTTCCGAGAATTTTCCGAGAATTTTCCGAGAATTTTCTGGGAATTTTCCGAGAATTTTCCGAGAATTTTCCGAGAATTTTCCGAGAATTTTCCGAGAATTTTCCGAGAATTTTCCGAGAATTTTCCGAGAATTTTCCGAGAATTTTCCGAGAATTTTCCGAGAATTTTCCGAGAATTTTCTGGGAATTTTCCGAGAATTTTCCGAGAATCTTCCGAGAATTTTCCGAGAATTTTCCGAGAATTTTCCGAGAATTTTCCGAGAATTTTCCGAGAATTTTCCGAGAATTTTCCGAGAATTTTCTGGGAATTTTCCGAGAATTTTCCGAGAATTTTCCGAGAATTTTCCGAGAATTTTCCGAGAATTTTCCGAGAATTTTCCGAGAATTTTCCGAGAATTTTCCGAGAATTTTCCGAGAATTTTCTGGGAATTTTCCGAGAATTTTCCGAGAATTTTCCGAGAATTTTCCGAGAATTTTCCGAGAATTTTCTGGGAATTTTCCGAGAATTTTCCGAGAATTTTCCGAGAATTTTCCGAGAATTTTCCGAGAATTTTCCTAGAATTTTCCGAGAATTTTCCGAGAATTTTCCGAGAAATTTCCGAGAATTTTTTGGGAATTTTCCGAGAATTTTCCGAGAATTTTCCGAGAATTTTCCGAGAATTTTCCGAGAATTTTCCGAGAATTTTCTGGGAATTTTCCGAGAATTTTCCGAGAATTTTCCGAGAATTTTCCGAGAATTTTCCGAGAATTTTCCGAGAATTTTCTGGGAATTTTCCGAGAATTTTCCGAGAATTTTCCGAGAATTTTCGGAGAATTTTCCGAGAATTTTCCTAGAATTTCCGAGAATTTTCTGAGAATTTTCGGAGAATTTTCTGAGAATTTTCCGAGAATTTTCCGAGAATTTTCCGAGAATTTTCTGAGAATTTTCCGAGAATTTTCCGAGATTTTTCCGAGAATTTTCCGAGAATTTTCCGAGAATTTTCCGAGAATTTTCCGAGAATTTTCCGAGAATTTTCCGAGAATTTTCCGAGAATTTTCCGAGAATTTTCTGAGAATTTTCCGAGAATTTTCCGAGAATTTTCCGAGAATTTTCCGAGAATTTTCCGAGAATTTTCCGAGAATTTTCCGAGAATTTTCCGAGAATTTTCTGGGAATTTTCCGAGAATTTTCCGAGAATTTTCCGAGAATTTTCCGAGAATTTTCCGAGAATTTTCCGAGAATTTTCCGAGAATTTTCTGGGAATTTTCCGAGAATTTTCCGAGAATTTTCCGAGAATTTTCCGAGAATTTTCCGAGAATTTTCCGAGAATTTTCCGAGAATTTTCCGAGAATTTCCGAGAATTTTCTGAGAATTTTCTGAGAATTTTCTGAGAATTTTCCGAGAATTTTCCGAGAATTTTCCGAGAATTTTCCGAGAATTTTCTGAGAATTTTCCGAGAATTTTCCGAGATTTTTCCGAGAATTTTCCGAGAATTTTCCGAGAATTTTCCGAGAATTTTCCGAGAATTTTCCAAGAATTTTCTGAGAATTTTCCGAGAATTTTCCGAGAATTTTCCGAGAATTTTCCGAGAATTTTCCGAGAATTTTCCGAGAATTTTCCGAGAATTTTCCGAGAAATTTCCGAGAATTTTCCGAGAATTTTCCGAGAATTTTCCGAGAATTTTCCGAGAATTTTCCGAGAATTTTCCGAGAATTTTCCGAGAATTTTCCGAGAATTTTCTGGGAATTTTCCGAGAATTTTCCGAGAATCTTCCGAGAATTTTCCGAGAATTTTCCGAGAATTTTCCGAGAATTTTCCGAGAATTTTCCGAGAATTTTCCGAGAATTTTCCGAGAATTTTCCGAGAATTTTCCGAGAATTTTCTGAGAATTTTCTGAGAATTTTCCGAGAATTTTCCGTCAATTTTCCGAGAATTTTCCGAGAATTTTCCGAGAATTTTCCGAGAATTTTCCGAGAATTTTCCGAGAATTTTCCGAGAATTTTCCGAGAATTTTCCGAGAATTTTCCGAGAATTTTCCGAGAAATTTCCGAGAATTTTCCGAGAATTTTCCGAGAATTTTCCGAGAATTTTCCGAGAATTTTCCGAGAATTTTCCGAGAATTTTCCGAGAATTTTCCGAGAATTTTCTGGGAATTTTCCGAGAATTTTCCGAGAATCTTCCGAGAATTTTCCGAGAATTTTCCGAGAATTTTCCGAGAATTTTCCGAGAATTTTCCGAGAATTTTCCGAGAATTTTCCGAGAATTTTCTGGGAATTTTCCGAGAATTTTCCGAGAATTTTCCGAGAATTTTCCGAGAATTTTCCGAGAATTTTCCGAGAATTTTCCGAGAATTTTCCGAGAATTTTCCGAGAATTTTCCGAGAATTTTCCGAGGATTTTCCGAGAATTTTCTGAGAATTTTCCGAGAATTTTCGGAGAATTTTCCGAGAATTTTCCGAGAATTTTCCGAGAATTTTCCGAGAATTTTCCGAGAATTTTCCGAGAATTTTCTGGGAATTTTCCGAGAATTTTCCGAGAATTTTCCGAGAATTTTCCGAGAATTTTCCGAGAATTTTCCGAGAATTTTCTGGGAATTTTCCGAGAATTTTCCGAGAATTTTCCGAGAATTTTCCGAGAATTTTCCGAGAATTTTCCTAGAATTTTCCGAGAATTTTCCGAGAATTTTCCGAGAAATTTCCGAGAATTTTTTGGGAATTTTCCGAGAATTTTCCGAGAATTTTCCGAGAATTTTCCGAGAATTTTCCGAGAATTTTCCGAGAATTTTCTGGGAATTTTCCGAGAATTTTCCGAGAATTTTCCGAGAATTTTCCGAGAATTTTCCGAGAATTTTCCGAGAATTTTCTGGGAATTTTCCGAGAATTTTCCGAGAATTTTCCGAGAATTTTCGGAGAATTTTCCGAGAATTTTCCTAGAATTTCCGAGAATTTTCTGAGAATTTTCGGAGAATTTTCTGAGAATTTTCCGAGAATTTTCCGAGAATTTTCCGAGAATTTTCTGAGAATTTTCCGAGAATTTTCCGAGATTTTTCCGAGAATTTTCCGAGAATTTTCCGAGAATTTTCCGAGAATTTTCCGAGAATTTTCCGAGAATTTTCCGAGAATTTTCCGAGAATTTTCCGAGAATTTTCCGAGAATTTTCTGAGAATTTTCCGAGAATTTTCCGAGAATTTTCCGAGAATTTTCCGAGAATTTTCCGAGAATTTTCCGAGAATTTTCCGAGAATTTTCCGAGAATTTTCTGGGAATTTTCCGAGAATTTTCCGAGAATTTTCCGAGAATTTTCCGAGAATTTTCCGAGAATTTTCCGAGAATTTTCTGGGAATTTTCCGAGAATTTTCCGAGAATTTTCCGAGAATTTTCCGAGAATTTTCCGAGAATTTTCCGAGAATTTTCCGAGAATTTTCCGAGAAATTTCCGAGAATTTTCTGGGAATTTTCCGAGAATTTTCCGAGAATTTTCCGAGAATTTTCCGAGAATTTTCCGAGAATTTTCCGAGAATTTTCCGAGAATTTTCTGGGAATTTTCCGAGAATTTTCCGAGAATTTTCCGAGAATTTTCCGAGAATTTTCCGAGAATTTTCCGAGAATTTTCCGAGAATTTTCTGGGAATTTTCCGAGAATTTTCCGAGAATTTTCCGAGAATTTTCCGAGAATTTTCCGAGAATTTTCCGAGAATTTTCCGAGAATTTTCCGAGAATTTCCGAGAATTTTCTGAGAATTTTCTGAGAATTTTCTGAGAATTTTCCGAGAATTTTCCGAGAATTTTCCGAGAATTTTCCGAGAATTTTCTGAGAATTTTCCGAGAATTTTCCGAGATTTTTCCGAGAATTTTCCGAGAATTTTCCGAGAATTTTCCGAGAATTTTCCGAGAATTTTCCAAGAATTTTCTGAGAATTTTCCGAGAATTTTCCGAGAATTTTCCGAGAATTTTCCGAGAATTTTCCGAGAATTTTCCGAGAATTTTCCGAGAATTTTCCGAGAAATTTCCGAGAATTTTCCGAGAATTTTCCGAGAATTTTCCGAGAATTTTCCGAGAATTTTCCGAGAATTTTCCGAGAATTTTCCGAGAATTTTCCGAGAATTTTCTGGGAATTTTCCGAGAATTTTCCGAGAATCTTCCGAGAATTTTCCGAGAATTTTCCGAGAATTTTCCGAGAATTTTCCGAGAATTTTCCGAGAATTTTCCGAGAATTTTCCGAGAATTTTCCGAGAATTTTCCGAGAATTTTCTGAGAATTTTCTGAGAATTTTCCGAGAATTTTCCGTCAATTTTCCGAGAATTTTCCGAGAATTTTCCGAGAATTTTCCGAGAATTTTCCGAGAATTTTCCGAGAATTTTCCGAGAATTTTCCGAGAATTTTCCGAAAATTTTCCGAGAATTTTCCGAGAATTTTCCGAGAATTTTCTGGGAATTTTCCGAGAATTTTCCGAGAATTTTCCGAGAATTTTCCGAGAATTTTCCGAGAATTTTCCGAGAATTTTCCGAGATTTTTCCGAGAATTTTCCGAGAATTTTCCGAGAATTTTCCGAGAATTTTCCGAGAATTTTCCGAGAATTTTCCGAGAATTTTCCGAGAATTTTCCGAGAATTTTCTGAGAATTTTCCGAGAATTTTCCGAGAATTTTCCGAGAATTTTCCGAGAATTTTCCGAGAATTTTCCGAGAATTTTCCGAGAATTTTCCGAGAATTTTCTGGGAATTTTCCGAGAATTTTCCGAGAATTTTCCGAGAATTTTCCGAGAATTTTCCGAGAATTTTCCGAGAATTTTCTGGGAATTTTCCGAGAATTTTCCGAGAATTTTCCGAGAATTTTCCGAGAATTTTCCGAGAATTTTCCGAGAATTTTCCGAGAATTTTCCGAGAAATTTCCGAGAATTTTCTGGGAATTTTCCGAGAATTTTCCGAGAATTTTCCGAGAATTTTCCGAGAATTTTCCGAGAATTTTCCGAGAATTTTCCGAGAATTTTCTGGGAATTTTCCGAGAATTTTCCGAGAATTTTCCGAGAATTTTCCGAGAATTTTCCGAGAATTTTCCGAGAATTTTCCGAGAATTTTCTGGGAATTTTCCGAGAATTTTCCGAGAATTTTCCGAGAATTTTCCGAGAATTTTCCGAGAATTTTCCGAGAATTTTCCGAGAATTTTCCGAGAATTTTCCGAGAATTTTCTGAGAATTTTCTGAGAATTTTCTGAGAATTTTCTGAGAATTTTCCGAGAATTTTCCGAGAATTTTCCGAGAATTTTCCGAGAATTTTCTGAGAATTTTCCGAGAATTTTCCGAGATTTTTCCGAGAATTTTCCGAGAATTTTCCGAGAATTTTCCGAGAATTTTCCGAGAATTTTCCAAGAATTTTCTGAGAATTTTCCGAGAATTTTCCGAGAATTTTCCGAGAATTTTCCGAGAATTTTCCGAGAATTTTCCGAGAATTTTCCGAGAATTTTCCGAGAAATTTCCGAGAATTTTCCGAGAATTTTCCGAGAATTTTCCGAGAATTTTCCGCGAATTTTCCGAGAATTTTCCGAGAATTTTCCGAGAATTTTCCGAGAATTTTCTGGGAATTTTCCGAGAATTTTCCGAGAATCTTCCGAGAATTTTCCGAGAATTTTCCGAGAATTTTCCGAGAATTTTCCGAGAATTTTCCGAGAATTTTCCGAGAATTTTCCGAGAATTTTCCGAGAATTTTCCGAGAATTTTCTGAGAATTTTCTGAGAATTTTCCGAGAATTTTCCGTCAATTTTCCGAGAATTTTCCGAGAATTTTCCGAGAATTTTCCGAGAATTTTCCGAGAATTTTCCGAGAATTTTCCGAGAATTTTCCGAGAATTTTCCGAAAATTTTCCGAGAATTTTCCGAGAATTTTCCGAGAATTTTCTGGGAATTTTCCGAGAATTTTCCGAGAATTTTCCGAGAATTTTCCGAGAATTTTCCGAGAATTTTCCGAGAATTTTCCGAGAATTTTCCGAGAAATTTCCGAGAATTTTCTGGGAATTTTCCGAGAATTTTCCGAGAATTTTCCGAGAATTTTCCGAGAATTTTCCGAGAATTTTCCGAGAATTTTCCGAGAATTTTCCGAGAATTTTCTGGGAATTTTCCGAGAATTTTCCGAGAATTTTCCGAGAATTTTCCGAGAATTTTCCGAGAATTTTCCGAGAATTTTCCGAGAATTTTCCGAGAATTTTCTGGGAATTTTCCGAGAATTTTCCGAGAATTTTCCGAGAATTTTCCGAGAATTTTCCGAGAATTTTCCGAGAATTTTCTGGGAATTTTCCGAGAATTTTCCGAGAATTTTCCGAGAATTTTCGGAGAATTTTCCGAGAATTTTCCTAGAATTTTCCGTCAATTTTCCGAGAATTTTCCGAGAATTTTCCGAGAATTTTCCGAGAATTTTCCGAGAATTTTCCGAGAATTTTCCGAGAATTTTCCGAGAATTTTCCGAAAATTTTCCGAGAATTTTCCGAGAATTTTCCGAGAATTTTCTGGGAATTTTCCGAGAATTTTCCGAGAATTTTCCGAGAATTTTCCGAGAATTTTCCGAGAATTTTCCGAGAATTTTCCGAGAATTTTCCGAGAAATTTCCGAGAATTTTCTGGGAATTTTCCGAGAATTTTCCGAGAATTTTCCGAGAATTTTCCGAGAATTTTCCGAGAATTTTCCGAGAATTTTCCGAGAATTTTCCGAGAATTTTCTGGGAATTTTCCGAGAATTTTCCGAGAATTTTCCGAGAATTTTCCGAGAATTTTCCGAGAATTTTCCGAGAATTTTCCGAGAATTTTCTGGGAATTTTCCGAGAATTTTCCGAGAATTTTCCGAGAATTTTCCGAGAATTTTCCGAGAATTTTCCGAGAATTTTCTGGGAATTTTCCGAGAATTTTCCGAGAATTTTCCGAGAATTTTCGGAGAATTTTCCGAGAATTTTCTTAGAATTTCCGAGAATTTTCTGAGAATTTTCGGAGAATTTTCTGAGAATTTTCCGAGAATTTTCCGAGAATTTTCCGAGAATTTTCCGAGAATTTTCTGAGAATTTTCCGAGATTTTTCCGAGAATTTTCCGAGAATTTTCCGAGAATTTTCCGAGAATTTTCCGAGAATTTTCCGAGAATTTTCCGAGAATTTTCCGAGAATTTTCCGAGAATTTTCCGAGAATTTTCTGAGAATTTTCCGAGAATTTTCCGAGAATTTTCCGAGAATTTTCCGAGAATTTTCCGAGAATTTTCCGAGAATTTTCCGAGAATTTTCCGAGAATTTTCTGGGAATTTTCCGAGAATTTTCCGAGAATTTTCCGAGAATTTTCCGAGAATTTTCCGAGAATTTTCCGAGAATTTTCTGGGAATTTTCCGAGAATTTTCCGAGAATTTTCCGAGAATTTTCCGAGAATTTTCCGAGAATTTTCCGAGAATTTTCCGAGAATTTTCCGAGAAATTTCCGAGAATTTTCTGGGAATTTTCCGAGAATTTTCCGAGAATTTTCCGAGAATTTTCCGAGAATTTTCCGAGAATTTTCCGAGAATTTTCCGAGAATTTTCTGGGAATTTTCCGAGAATTTTCCGAGAATTTTCCGAGAATTTTCCGAGAATTTTCCGAGAATTTTCCGAGAATTTTCCGAGAATTTTCTGGGAATTTTCCGAGAATTTTCCGAGAATTTTCCGAGAATTTTCCGAGAATTTTCCGAGAATTTTCCGAGAATTTTCCGAGAATTTTCCGAGAATTTCCGAGAATTTTCTGAGAATTTTCTGAGAATTTTCTGAGAATTTTCCGAGAATTTTCCGAGAATTTTCCGAGAATTTTCCGAGAATTTTCTGAGAATTTTCCGAGAATTTTCCGAGATTTTTCCGAGAATTTTCCGAGAATTTTCCGAGAATTTTCGGAGAATTTTCCGAGAATTTTCCGAGAATTTTCCGAGAATTTTCCGAGAATTTTCCGAGAATTTTCCGAGAATTTTCCGAGAATTTTCTGAGAATTTTCTGAGAATTTTCCGAGAATTTTCCGTCAATTTTCCGAGAATTTTCCGAGAATTTTCCGAGAATTTTCCGAGAATTTTCCGAGAATTTTCCGAGAATTTTCCGAGAATTTTCCGAGAATTTTCCGAGAATTTTCCGAGAATTTTCCGAGAATTTTCTGAGAATTTTCCGAGAATTTTCCGAGAATTTTCCGAGAATTTTCCGAGAATTTTCCGAGAATTTTCTGAGAATTTTCCGAGAATTTTCCGAGAATTTTCCGAGAATTTTCCGAGAATTTTCCGAGAATTTTCCGAGAATTTTCTGAGAATTTTGCGAGAATTTTCCGAGAATTTTCCGAGAATTTTCCGAGAATTTTCCGAGAATTTTCCGAGAATTTTCCGAGAATTTTCCGAGAATTTTCCGAGAATTTTCCGAGAATTTTCCGAGAAATTTCCGAGAATTTTCTGGGAATTGTCCGAGAATTTTCCGAGAATTTTCCGAGAATTTTCCGAGAATTTTCCGAGAATTTTCCGAGAATTTTCCGAGAATTTTCCGAGAATTTTCTGGGAATTTTCCGAGAATTTTCCGAGAATTTTCCGAGAATTTTCTGAGAATTTTCCGAGAATTTTCCGAGAATTTTCCGAGAATTTTCCGAGAATTTTCCGAGAATTTTCCGAGAATTTTCCGAGAATTTTCCGAGAATTTTCTGAGCATTTTCCGAGAAATTTCCGAGAATTTTCCGAGAATTTTCCGAGAATTTTCCGAGAATTTTCCGAGAATTTTCCGAGAATTTTCCGAGAATTTTCCGAGAATTTTCCGAGAATTTTCTGGGAATTTTCCGAGAATTTTCCGAGAATTTTCCGAGAATTTTCCGAGAATTTTCCGAGAATTTTCCGAGAATTTTCCGAGAATTTTCCGAGAATTTTCCGAGAATTTTCTGAGAATTTTCCGAGAATTTTCCGTCAATTTTCCGAGAATTTTCCGAGAATTTTCCGAGAATTTTCCGAGAATTTTCCGAGAATTTTCCGAGAATTTTCCGAGAATTTTCCGAGAATTTTCCGAAAATTTTCCGAGAATTTTCCGAGAATTTTCCGAGAATTTTCTGGGAATTTTCTGAGAATTTTCCGAGAATTTTCCGAGAATTTTCCGAGAATTTTCCGAGAATTTTCCGAGAATTTTCCGAGAATTTTCCGAGAATTTTCCGAGAAATTTCCGAGAATTTTCTGGGAATTTTCCGAGAATTTTCCGAGAATTTTCCGAGAATTTTCCGAGAATTTTCCGAGAATTTTCCGAGAATTTTCCGAGAATTTTCCGAGAATTTTCTGGGAATTTTCCGAGAATTTTCCGAGAATTTTCCGAGAATTTTCCGAGAATTTTCCGAGAATTTTCCGAGAATTTTCCGAGAATTTTCCGAGAATTTTCCGAGAAATTTCCGAGAATTTTCTGGGAATTGTCCGAGAATTTTCCGAGAATTTTCCGAGAATTTTCTGAGAATTTTCCGAGAATTTTCCGAGAATTTTCCGAGAAATTTCCGAGAATTTTCCGAGAAATTTCCGAGAATTTTCCGAGAATTTTCCGAGAATTTTCGGAGAATTTTCCGAGAATTTTCCGAGAATTTTCCGAGATTTTCCGAGAATTTTCCGAGAATTTTCCGAGAATTTTCCGAAAATTTTCCGAGAATTTTCCGAGAATTTTCCGAGAATTTTCTGGGAATTTTCCGAGAATTTTCCGAGAATTTTCCGAGAATTTTCCGAGAATTTTCCGAGAATTTTCCGAGAATTTTCCGAGAATTTTCCGAGAATTTTCCGAGAAATTTCCGAGAATTTTCTGGGAATTTTCCGAGAATTTTCCGAGAATTTTCCGAGAATTTTCCAAGAATTTTCCGAGAATTTTCCGAGAATTTTCCGAGAATTTTCCGAGAATTTTCTGGGAATTTTCCGAGAATTTTCCGAGAATTTTCCGAGAATTTTCCGAGAATTTTCCGAGAATTTTCCGAGAATTTTCCGAGAATTTTCCGAGAATTTTCCGAGAATTTTCTGAGAATTTTCTGAGAATTTTCTGAGAATTTTCCGAGAATTTTCCGAGAATTTTCCGAGAATTTTCCGAGAATTTTCTGAGAATTTTCCGAGAATTTTCCGAGATTTTTCCGAGAATTTTCCGAGAATTTTCCGAGAATTTTCCGAGAATTTTCCGAGAATTTTCCGAGAATTTTCCGAGAATTTTCTGAGAATTTTCCGAGAATTTTCCGAGAATTTTCCGAGAATTTTCCGAGAATTTTCCGAGAATTTTCCGAGAATTTTCCGAGAATTTTCCGAGAATTTTCTGAGAATTTTCCGAGAATTTTCCGAGAATTTTCCGAGAATTTTCCGAGAATTTTCCGAGAATTTTCTGAGAATTTTCTGAGAATTTTCCGAGAATTTTCCGAGAATTTTCCGAGAATTTTCCGTCAATTTTCCGAGAATTTTCCGAGAATTTTCCGAGAATTTTCCGAGAATTTTCCGAGAATTTTCCGAGAATTTTCCGAGAATTTTCCGAGAATTTTCCGAGAATTTTCCAAGGAATTTTCCGAGAATTTTCCGAGAATTTTCTGGGAATTTTCCGAGAATTTTCCGAGAATTTTCCGAGAATTTTCCGAGAATTTTCCGAGAATTTTCCGAGAATTTTCTGAGAATTTTCCGAGAAATTTCCGAGAATTTTCTGGGAATTTTCCGAGAATTTTCCGAGAATTTTCCGAGAATTTTCCGAGAATTTTCTGGGAATTTTCCGAGAATTTTCCGAGAATTTTCCGAGAATTTTCGGAGAATTTTCCGAGAATTTTCCGAGAATTTTCCGAGAATTTTCCGAGAATTTTCCGAGAATTTTCCGAGAATTTTCCGAGAATTTTCTGAGAATTTTCTGAGAATTTTCCGAGAATTTTCCGTCAATTTTCCGAGAATTTTCCGAGAATTTTCCGAGAATTTTCCGAGAATTTTCCGAGAATTTTCCGAGAATTTTCCGAGAATTTTCCGAGAATTTTCCGAGAATTTTCCGAGAATTTTCCGAGAATTTTCTGAGAATTTTCCGAGAATTTTCCGAGAATTTTCCGAGAATTTTCCGAGAATTTTCCGAGAATTTTCTGAGAATTTTCCGAGAATTTTCCGAGAATTTTCCGAGAATTTTCCGAGAATTTTCCGAGAATTTTCCGAGAATTTTCTGAGAATTTTGCGAGAATTTTCCGAGAATTTTCCGAGAATTTTCCGAGAATTTTCCGAGAATTTTCCGAGAATTTTCCGAGAATTTTCCGAGAATTTTCCGAGAATTTTCCGAGAATTTTCCGAGAAATTTCCGAGAATTTTCTGGGAATTGTCCGAGAATTTTCCGAGAATTTTCCGAGAATTTTCCGAGAATTTTCCGAGAATTTCCGAGAATTTTCCGAGAATTTTCCGAGAATTTTCTGGGAATTTTCCGAGAATTTTCCGAGAATTTTCCGAGAATTTTCCGAGAATTTTCCGAGAATTTTCCGAGAATTTTCCGAGAATTTTTCCGAGAATTTTCCGAGAATTTTCCGAGAATTTTCCGAGAATTTTCCGAGAATTTTCTGAGCATTTTCCGAGAATTTTCCGAGAATTTTCCGAGAATTTTCTGAGAATTTTCCGAGAATTTTCCGAGAATTTTCCGAGAATTTTCCGAGCATTTTCCGAGAATTTTCCGAGAATTTTGTGAGAATTTTCCGAGAATTTTCCGAGAATTTCCGAGAATTTTCCGAGAATTTTCCGAGAATTTTCCGAGAATTTTCCGAGAATTTTCCGAGAATTTTCCGAGAATTTTCCGAGAATTTTCCGAGAATTTTCCGAGAATTTCCGAGAATTTTCTGAGAATTTTCTGAGAATTTTCCGAGAATTTTCCGAGAATTTTCCGAGAATTTTCTGGGAATCTTCCGAGAATTTTCCGAGAATTTTCCGAGAATTTTCCGAGAATTTTCCGAGAATTTTCCGAGAATTTTCCGAGAATTCCCGAGAATTTTCTGAGAATTTTCTGAGAATTTTCCGAGAATTTTCCGAGAATTTTCCGAGAATTTTCTGGGAATTTTCCGAGAATTTTCCGAGAATTTTCCGAGAATTTTCTGGGAATTTTCCGAGAATTTTCCGAGAATTTTCCGAGAATTTTCCGAGAATTTTCCGAGAATTTTCCGAGAATTTTCCGAGAATTTTCCGAGAATTTTCCGAGAATTTTCCGAGAATTTTCCGAGAATTTTCCGAGAATTTTCCGAGAATTTTCCGAGAATTTTCCGAGAATTTTCCGAGAATTTTCCGAGAATTTTCTGGGAATTTTCCGAGAATTTTCCGAGAATTTTCCGAGAATTTTCCGAGAATTTTCCGAGAATTTTCCGAGAATTTTCCGAGAATTTTCCGAGAATTCCCGAGAATTTTCTGAGAATTTTCCGAGAATTTTCCGAGAATTTTCCGAGAATTTTCTGGGAATTTTCCGAGAATTTTCCGAGAATTTTCCGAGAATTTTCTGGGAATTTTCCGAGAATTTTCCGAGAATTTTCCGGAGAATTTTCCGAGAATTTTCCGAGAATTTTCCGAGAATTTTCCGAGAATTTTCCGAGAATTTTCTGAGAATTTTCCGAGAATTTTCCGAGAATTTTCCGAGAATTTTCCGAGAATTTTCCGAGAATTTTCCGAGAATTTTCCGAGAATTTTCCGAGAATTTTCCGAGAATTTTCTGGGAATTTTCCGAGAATTTTCCGAGAATTTTCCGAGAATTTTCCGAGAATTTTCCGAGAATTTTCCGAGAATTTTCTGGGAATTTTCCGAGAAATTTCCGAGAATATTCCGAGAATTTTCCGAGAATTTTCCGAGAATTTTCCGAGAATTTTCCGAGAATTTTCCGAGAATTTCCGAGAATTTTCTGAGAATTTTCTGAGAATTTTCCGAGAATTTTCCGAGAATTTTCCGAGAATTTTCTGGGAATTTTCCGAGAATGTTCCGAGAATTTTCCGAGAATTTTCCGAGAATTTTCCGAGAATTTTCCGAGAATTTTCTGAGAATTTTCCGAGAATTTTCCGAGAATTTTCCGAGAATTTTCCGAGAATTTTCCGAGAATTTTCCGAGAATTTTCCGAGAATTTTCCAAGAATTTTCCGAGAATTTTCCGAGAATTTTCCGAGAATTTTCCGAGAATTTTCTGGGAATCTTCCGAGAATTTTTCCGAGAATTTTCCGAGAATTTTCCGAGAATTTTCCGGGAATTTTCCGAGAATTTTCCGAGAATTTTCCGAGAATTTTCTGGGAATTTTCCGAGAATTTTCCGAGAATTTTCTGGGAATTTTCCGAGAATTTTCCGAGAATTTTCCGAGAATTTTCCGAGAATTTTCCGAGAATTTTCCGAGAATTTCCGAGAATTTTCTGAGAATTTTCTGAGAATTTTCCAAGAATTTTCCGAGAATTTTCCGAGAATTTTCTGGGAATTTTCCGAGAATTTTCCGAGAATTTTCCGAGAATTTTCCGAGAATTTTCCGAGAATTTTCCGAGAATTTTCTGGGAATTTTCCGAGAATTTTCCGAGAATTTTCCGAGAATTTCCCGAGAATTTTCCGAGAATTTTCCGAGAATTTTCCGAGAATTTTCCGAGAATTTTCTGAGAATTTTCCGAGAATTTTCCGAGAATTTTCCGAGAATTTTCCGAGAATTTTCCGAGAATTTTCCGAGAATTTTCCGAGAATTTTCCGAGAATTTTCCGAGAATTTTCCGAGAATTTTCCGAGAATTTTCTGGGAATTTTCCGAGAATTTTCCGAGAATTTTCCGAGAATTTTCCGAGAATTTTCCGAGAATTTTCCGAGAATTTTCCGAGAATTTTCCGAGAATTCCCGAGAATTTTCTGAGAATTTTCCGAGAATTTTCCGAGAATTTTCCGAGAATTTTCTGGGAATTTTCCGAGAATTTTCCGAGAATTTTCCGAGAATTTTCTGGGAATTTTCCGAGAATTTTCCGAGAATTTTCCGAGAATTTTCCGAGAATTTTCCGAGAATTTTCCGAGAATTTTCCGAGAATTTTCCGAGAATTTTCTGAGAATTTTCCGAGAATTTTCCGAGAATTTTCCGAGAATTTTCCGAGAATTTTCGGAGAATTTTCCGAGAATTTTCCGAGAATTTTCCGAGAATTTTCCGAGAATTTTCTGGGAATTTTCCGAGAATTTTCCGAGAATTTTCCGAGAATTTTCCGAGAATTTTCCGAGAATTTTCCGAGAATTTTCTGGGAATTTTCCGAGAATTTTCCGAGAATATTCCGAGAATTTTCCGAGAATTTTCCGAGAATTTTCCGAGAATTTTCCGAGAATTTTCCGAGAATTTCCGAGAATTTTCTGAGAATTTTCGGAGAATTTTCCGAGAATTTTCCGAGAATTTTCCGAGAATTTTCTGGGAATTTTCCGAGAATTTTCCGAGAATTTTCCGAGAATTTTCCGAGAATTTTCCGAGAATTTTCCGAGAATTTTCTGAGAATTTTCCGAGAATTTTCCGAGAATTTTCCGAGAATTTTCCGAGAATTTTCCGAGAATTTTCCGAGAATTTTCCGAGAATTTTCCAAGAATTTTCCGAGAATTTTCCGAGAATTTTCCGAGAATTTTCCGAGAAATTTCCGAGAATTTTCTGAGAATTTTCCGAGAATTTTCCGAGAATTTTCCGAGAATTTTCCAAGAATTTTCCGAGAATTTTCCGAGAATTTTCCGAGAATTTTCCGAGAATTTTCTGGGAATTTTCCGAGAATTTTCCGAGAATTTTCCGAGAATTTTCCGAGAATTTTCCGAGAATTTTCCGAGAATTTTCCGAGAATTTTCCGAGAATTTTCCGAGATTTTTCCGAGAATTTTCCGAGAATTTTCCGAGAATTTTCCGAGAATTTTCCGAGAATTTTCCGAGAATTTTCCGAGAATTTTCCGAGAATTTTCCGAGAATTTTCCGAGAATTTTCCGAGAATTTTCCGAGAATTTTCCGAGAATTTTCCGAGAATTTTCCGAGAATTTTCCGAGAATTTTCTGAGAATTTTCCGAGAATTTTCCGAGAATTTTCCGAGAATTTTCCGAGAATTTTCCGAGAATTTTCTGAGAATTTTCTGAGAATTTTCCGAGAATTTTCCGAGAATTTTCCGAGAATTTTCCGAGAATTTTCCGAGAATTTTCCGTCAATTTTCCGAGAATTTTCCGAGAATTTTCCGAGAATTTTCCGAGAATTTTCCGAGAATTTTCCGAGAATTTTCCGAGAATTTTCCGAGAATTTTCCGAGAATTTTCCAAGGAATTTTCCGAGAATTTTCCGAGAATTTTCTGGGAATTTTCCGAGAATTTTCCGAGAATTTTCCGAGAATTTTCCGAGAATTTTCCGAGAATTTTCCGAGAATTTTCTGAGAATTTTCCGAGAAATTTCCGAGAATTTTCTGGGAATTTTCCGAGAATTTTCCGAGAATTTTCCGAGAATTTTCCGAGAATTTTCTGGGAATTTTCCGAGAATTTTCCGAGAATTTTCCGAGAATTTTCGGAGAATTTTCCGAGAATTTTCCGAGAATTTTCCGAGAATTTTCCGAGAATTTTCCGAGAATTTTCCGAGAATTTTCCGAGAATTTTCTGAGAATTTTCTGAGAATTTTCCGAGAATTTTCCGAGAATTTTCCGAGAATTTTCCGAGAATTTTCCGAGAATTTTCCGAGAATTTTCCGAGAATTTTCCGAGAATTTTCCGAGAATTTTCCGAGAATTTTCCGAGAATTTTCCGAGAATTTTCCGAGAATTTTCCGAGAATTTTCTGAGAATTTTCCGAGAATTTTCCGAGAATTTTCCGAGAATTTTCCGAGAATTTTCCGAGAATTTTCTGAGAATTTTCCGAGAATTTTCCGAGAATTTTCCGAGAATTTTCCGAGAATTTTCCGAGAATTTTCCGAGAATTTTCTGAGAATTTTGCGAGAATTTTCCGAGAATTTTCCGAGAATTTTCCGAGAATTTTCCGAGAATTTTCCGAGAATTTTCCGAGAATTTTCCGAGAATTTTCCGAGAATTTTCCGAGAATTTTCCGAGAAATTTCCGAGAATTTTCTGGGAATTGTCCGAGAATTTTCCGAGAATTTTCCGAGAATTTTCCGAGAATTTTCCGAGAATTTTCCGAGAATTTTCCGAGAATTTTCTGGGAATTTTCCGAGAATTTTCCGAGAATTTTCCGAGAATTTTCCGAGAATTTTCCGAGAATTTTCCGAGAATTTTCCGAGAATTTTCCGAGAATTTTCCGAGAATTTTCCGAGAATTTTCCGAGAATTTTCTGAGCATTTTCCGAGAATTTTCCGAGAATTTTCCGAGAATTTTCCGAGAATTTTCTGAGAATTTTCCGAGAATTTTCCGAGAATTTTCCGAGAATTTTCCGAGAATTTTCCGAGAATTTTCCGAGAATTTTCTGAGAATTTTCCGAGAATTTTCCGAGAATTTTCCGAGAATTTTCCGAGAATTTTCCGAGAATTTTCTGGGAATTTTCCGAGAATTTTCCGAGAATTTTCCGAGAATTTTCCGAGAATTTTCCGAGAATTTTCCGAGAATTTTCCGAGAATTTTCCGAGAATTTTCCGAGAATTTTCTGAGAATTTTCTGAGAATTTTCTGAGAATTTTCCGAGAATTTTCCGAGAATTTTCCGAGAATTTTCCGAGAATTTTCTGAGAATTTTCCGAGAATTTTCCGAGATTTTTCCGAGAATTTTCCGAGAATTTTCCGAGAATTTTCCGAGAATTTTCCGAGAATTTTCCGAGAATTTTCCGAGAATTTTCCGAGAATTTTCCGAGAATTTTCCGAGAATTTTCCGAGAATTTTCGGAGAATTTTCCGAGAATTTTCCGAGAATTTTCCGAGAATTTTCCGAGAATTTTCTGAGAATTTTCCGAGAATTTTCCGAGAATTTTCCGAGAATTTTCCGAGAATTTTCCGAGAATTTTCTGAGAATTTTCTGAGAATTTTCCGAGAATTTTCCGAGAATTTTCCGAGAATTTTCCGAGAATTTTCCGAGAATTTTCCGTCAATTTTCCGAGAATTTTCCGAGAATTTTCCGAGAATTTTCCGAGAATTTTCCGAGAATTTTCCGAGAATTTTCCGAGAATTTTCCGAGAATTTTCCGAGAATTTTCCGAGAATTTTCCGAGAATTTTCTGGGAATTTTCCGAGAATTTTCCGAGAATTTTCCGAGAATTTTCCGAGAATTTGCCCAGAGAATTTTCCGAGAATTTTCCGAGAATTTTCTGAGAATTTTCCGAGAAATTTCCGAGAATTTTCTGGGAATTTTCCGAGAATTTTCCGAGAATTTTCCGAGAATTTTCCGAGAATTTTCTGGGAATTTTCCGAGAATTTTCCGAGAATTTTCCGAGAATTTTCGGAGAATTTTCCGAGAATTTTCCGAGAATTTTCCGAGAATTTTCCGAGAATTTTCCGAGAATTTTCCGAGAATTTTCCGAGAATTTTCTGAGAATTTTCTGAGAATTTTCCGAGAATTTTCCGTCAATTTTCCGAGAATTTTCCGAGAATTTTCCGAGAATTTTCCGAGAATTTTCCGAGAATTTTCCGAGAATTTTCCGAGAATTTTCCGAGAATTTTCCGAGAATTTTCCGAGAATTTTCTGAGAATTTTCCGAGAATTTTCCGAGAATTTTCCGAGAATTTTCCGAGAATTTTCCGAGAATTTTCTGAGAATTTTCCGAGAATTTTCCGAGAATTTTCCGAGAATTTTCCGAGAATTTTCCGAGAATTTTCCGAGAATTTTCTGAGAATTTTGCGAGAATTTTCCGAGAATTTTCCGAGAATTTTCCGAGAATTTTCCGAGAATTTTCTGGGAATTTTCCGAGAATTTTCCGAGAATTTTCCGAGAATTTTCCGAGAATTTTCCGAGAATTTTCCGAGAATTTTCCGAGAATTTTCTGAGAATTTTCTGAGAATTTTCTGAGAATTTTCCGAGAATTTTCCGAGAATTTTCCGAGAATTTTCCGAGAATTTTCTGAGAATTTTCCGAGAATTTTCCGAGATTTTTCCGAGAATTTTCCGAGAATTTTCCGAGAATTTTCCGAGAATTTTCCGAGAATTTTCCGAGAATTTTCTGAGAATTTTCCGAGAATTTTCCGAGAATTTTCCGAGAATTTTCCGAGAATTTTCCGAGAATTTTCCGAGAATTTTCCGAGAATTTTCCGAGAATTTTCTGAGAATTTTCCGAGAATTTTCCGAGAATTTTCCGAGAATTTTCCGAGAATTTTCCGAGAATTTTCTGAGAATTTTCTGAGAATTTTCCGAGAATTTTCCGAGAATTTTCCGAGAATTTTCCGAGAATTTTCCGAGAATTTTCCGTCAATTTTCCGAGAATTTTCCGAGAATTTTCCGAGAATTTTCCGAGAATTTTCCGAGAATTTTCCGAGAATTTTCCGAGAATTTTCCGAGAATTTTCCGAGAATTTTCCGAGAATTTTCCGAGAATTTTCCGGGAATTTTCCGAGAATTTTCCGAGAATTTGCCGAGAATTTTCCGAGAATTTTCCGAGAAATTTCCGAGAATTTTCTGGGAATTTTCCGAGAATTTTCCGAGAATTTTCCGAGAATTTTCCGAGAATTTTCCGAGAATTTTCCGAGAATTTTCCGAGAATTTTCCGAGAATTTTCTGGGAATTTTCCGAGAATTTTCCGAGAATTTTCCGAGAATTTTCCGAGAATTTTCCGGGAATTTTCCGAGAATTTTCCGAGAATTTTCCGAGAATTTTCCGAGAATTTTCCGAGAATTTTCCGAGAATTTTCCGAGAATTTTCCGAGAATTTTCCGAGAATTTTCCGAGAATTTTCTGAGAATTTTCTGAGAATTTTCTGAGAATTTTCCGAGAATTTTCCGAGAATTTTCCGAGAATTTTCCGAGAATTTTCTGAGAATTTTCCGAGAATTTTCCGAGATTTTTCCGAGAATTTTCCGAGAATTTTCCGAGAATTTTCCGAGAATTTTCCGAGAATTTTCCGAGAATTTTCGGAGAATTTTCTGAGAATTTTCCCAGAATTTTCGGGGAATTTTCTGAGAATTTTCCGAGAATTTTCCGAGAATTTTCCGAGAATTTTCCGAGAATTTTCCGAGAATTTTTCTGAGAATTTTCCGAGAATTTTCTGAGAATTTTCCGAGAATTTTCCGAGAATTTTCCGAGCATTTTCCGAGAATTTTCCGAGAATTTTCCGTCAATTTTCCGAGAATTTTCCGAGAATTTTCCGAGAATTTTCCGAGAATTTTCCGAGAATTTTCCGAGAATTTTCCGAGAATTTTCCGAGAATTTTCCGAGAATTTTCCGAGAATTTTCTGATAATTTTCCGAGAATTTTCCGAGAATTTTCCGAGAATTTTCCGAGAATTTTCCGAGAATTTTCCGAGAATTTTCTGAGAATTTTCCGAGAATTTTCCGAGAATTTTCCGAGAATTTTCCGAGAATTTTCCGAGAATTTTCCGAGAATTTTCCGAGAAATTTCCGAGAATTTTCTGGGAATTTTCCGAGAATTTTCCGAGAATTTTCCGAGAATTTTCCGAGAATTTTCCGAGAATTTTCCGAGAATTTTCCGAGAATTTTCCGAGAATTTTCTGGGAATTTTCCGAGAATTTTCCGAGAATTTTCCGAGAATTTTCCGAGAATTTTCCGAGAATTTTCCGAGAATTTTCCGAGAATTTTCTGAGAATTTTCCGAGAATTTTCCGAGATTTTTGCGAGAATTTTCCGAGAATTTTCCGAGAATTTTCCGAGAATTTTCCGAGAATTTTCCGAGAATTTTCCGAGAATTTTCTGAGAATTTTCCGAGAATTTTCCGAGAATGTTCCGAGAATTTTCCGAGAATTTTCCGAGAATTTTCCGAGAATTTTCCGAGAATTTTCCGAGAATTTTCTGAGAATTTTCCGAGAATTTTCCGAGAATTTTCCGAGAATTTTCCGAGAATTTTCCGAGAATTTTCCGAGAATTTTCCGAGAATTTTCCGAGAAGTTTCCGAGAATTTTCCGTCAATTTTCCGAGAATTTTCCGAGAATTTTCCGAGAATTTTCCGAGAATTTTCCGAGAATTTTCCGAGAATTTTCCGAGAATTTTCCGAGAATTTTCCGAGAATTTTCCGAGAATTTTCCGAGAATTTTCTGAGAATTTTCCGAGAATTTTCCGAGAATTTTCCGAGAATTTTCCGAGAATTTTCCGAGAATTTTCTGAGAATTTTCTGAGAATTTTCCGAGAATTTTCCGAGAATTTTCCGAGAATTTTCCGAGAATTTTCCGAGAATTTTCCGTCAATTTTCCGAGAATTTTCCGAGAATTTTCTGAGAATTTTCCGAGAATTTTCCGAGAATTTTCCGAGAATTTTCCGAGAATTTTCCGAGAATTTTCTGAGAATTTTCCGAGAATTTTCCGAGAATTTTCTGATAATTTTCCGAGAATTTTCCGAGAATTTTCCGAGAATTTTCCGAGAATTTTCCGAGAATTTTCCGAGAATTTTCTGAGAATTTTCCGAGAATTTTCCGAGAATTTTCCGAGAATTTTCCGAGAATTTTCCGGGAATTTTCCGAGAATTTTCCGAGAAATTTCCGAGAATTTTCTGGGAATTTTCCGAGAATTATCCGGGAATTTTCCGAGAATTTTCCGAGAATTTTCCGAGAATTTTCCGAGAATTTTCCGAGAATTTTCCGAGAATTTTCTGGGAATTTTCCGAGAATTTCCGAGAATTTTCCGAGAATTTTCCGAGAATTTTCCGAGAATTTTCCGAGAATTTTCCGAGAATTTTCCGAGAATTTTCCGAGAATTTTCCGAGAATTTTCCGAGAATTTTCCGAGAATTTTCCGAGAATTTTCCGAGAATTTTCCGAGAATTTTCCGAGAATTTTCCGAGAATTTTCTGAGAATTTTCCGAGAATTTTCCGAGAATTTTCCGAGAATTTTCCGAGAATTTTCCGAGAATTTTCCGAGAATTTTCCGAGAATTTTCCGAGAATTTTCTGAGAATTTTCCGAGAATTTTCCGAGAATTTTCCGAGAATTTTCCGAGAATTTTCCGAGAATTTTCTGAGAATTTTCCGAGAATTTTCCGAGAATTTTCCGAGAATTTTCCGAGAATTTTCCGAGAATTTTCCGAGAATTTTCTGAGAATTTTCCGAGAATTTTCCGAGAATTTTCCGAGAATTTTCCGAGAATTTTCCGAGAATTTTCCGAGAATTTTCCGAGAAATTTCCGAGAATTTTCTGGGAATTTTCCGAGAATTATCCGAGAATTTTCCGAGAATTTTCCGAGAATTTTCCGAGAATTTTCCGAGAATTTTCCGAGAATTTTCCGAGAATTTTCTGGGAATTTTCCGAGAATTTTCCGAGAATTTTCCGAGAATTTTCCGAGAATTTTCCGAGAATTTTCCGAGAATTTTCCGAGAATTTTCTGAGAATTTTCCGAGAATTTTCCGAGAATTTTCCGAGAATTTTCCGAGAATTTTCCGAGAATTTTCCGAGAATTTTCCGAGAATTTTCCGAGAATTTTCCGAGGATTTTCTGAGAATTTTCCGAGAATTTTCCGAGAATTTTCCGAGAATTTTCCGAGAATTTTCCAAGAATTTTCCGAGAATTTTCCGAGAATTTTCCGAGAATTTTCTGAGAATTTTCCGAGAATTTTCCGAGAATTTTCCGAGAATTTTCCGAGAATTTTCCGAGAATTTTCTGAGAATTTTCTGAGAATTTTCCGAGAATTTTCCGAGAATTTTCCGAGAATTTTCCGAGAATTTTCCGAGAATTTTCCGAGAATTTTCCGAGAATTTTCCGAGAATTTTCCGAGAATTTTCCGAGAATTTTCCGAGAATTTTCCGAGAATTTTCCGAGAATTTTCCGAGAATTTTCCGAGAATTTTCCGAGAATTTTCTGGGAATTTTCCGAGAATTTTCCGAGAATTTTCCGAGAATTTTCCGAGAATTTTCAGAGAATTTTCCGAGAATTTTCCGAGAATTTTCCGAGAATTTTCCGAGAAATTTCCGAGAATTTTCTGGGAATTTTCCGAGAATTTTCCGAGAATTTTCCGAGAATTTTCCGAGAATTTTCCGAGAATTTTCGGAGAATTTTCCGAGAATTTTCCGAGAATTTTCTGGGAATTTTCCGAGAATTTTCCGAGAATTTTCCGAGAATTTTCCGAGAATTTTCCGAGAATTTTCCGAGAATTTTCCGAGAATTTTCCGAGAATTTTCCGAGAATTTTCCGAGAATTTTCCGAGAATTTTCCGAGAATTTTCCGAGAATTTTCTGAGAATTTTCTGAGAATTTTCTGAGAATTTTCCGAGAATTTTCCGAGAATTTTCCGAGAATTTTCCGAGAATTTTCCGAGAATTTTCTGAGAATTTTCTGAGAATTTTCCGAGAATTTTCCGAGAATTTTCCGAGAATTTTCCGAGAATTTTCCGAGAATTTTCCGTCAATTTTCCGAGAATTTTCCGAGAATTTTCCGAGAATTTTCCGAGAATTTTCCGAGAATTTTCCGAGAATTTTCTGGGAATTTCCGAGAATTTTCTGGGAATTTTCCGAGAATTTTCCGAGAATTTTCCGAGAATTTTCCGAGAATTTTCCGAGAATTTTCGGAGAATTTTCCGAGAATTTTCCGAGAATTTTCTGGGAATTTTCCGAGAATTTTCCGAGAATTTTCCGAGAATTTTCCGATAATTTTCCGAGAATTTTCCGAGAATTTTCCGAGAATTTTCCGAGAAATTTCCGAGAATTTTCTGGGAATTTTCCGAGAATTTTCCGAGAATTTTCCGAGAATTTTCCGAGAATTTTCCGAGAATTTTCGGAGAATTTTCCGAGAATTTTCCGAGAATTTTCTGGGAATTTTCCGAGAATTTTCCGAGAATTTTCCGAGAATTTTCCGAGAATTTTCCGAGAATTTTCCGAGAATTTTCCGAGAATTTTCCGAGAATTTTCCGTCAATTTTCCGAGAATTTTCCGAGAATTTTCTGAGAATTTTCCGAGAATTTTCCGAGAATTTTCCGAGAATTTTCCGAGAATTTTCCGAGAATTTTCTGAGAATTTTCCGAGAATTTTCCGAGAATTTTCTGATAATTTTCCGAGAATTTTCCGAGAATTTTCCGAGAATTTTCCGAGAATTTTCCGAGAATTTTCCGAGAATTTTCTGAGAATTTTCCGAGAATTTTCCGAGAATTTTCCGAGAATTTTCCGAGAATTTTCCGGGAATTTTCCGAGAATTTTCCGAGAAATTTCCGAGAATTTTCTGGGAATTTTCCGAGAATTATCCGGGAATTTTCCGAGAATTTTCCGAGAATTTTCCGAGAATTTTCCGAGAATTTTCCGAGAATTTTCCGAGAATTTTCCGAGAATTTCCGAGAATTTTCCGAGAATTTTCCGAGAATTTTCCGAGAATTTTCCGAGAATTTTCCGAGAATTTTCCGAGAATTTTCCGAGAATTTTCCGAGAATTTTCCGAGAATTTTCCGAGAATTTTCCGAGAATTTTCCGAGAATTTTCCGAGAATTTTCCGAGAATTTTCCGAGAATTTTCTGAGAATTTTCCGAGAATTTTCCGAGAATTTTCCGAGAATTTTCCGAGAATTTTCCGAGAATTTTCCGAGAATTTTCCGAGAATTTTCCGAGAATTTTCTGAGAATTTTCCGAGAATTTTCCGAGAATTTTCCGAGAATTTTCCGAGAATTTTCCGAGAATTTTCCGAGAATTTTCCGAGAATTTTCCGAGAATTTTCTGAGAATTTTCCGAGAATTTTCCGAGAATTTTCCGAGAATTTTCCGAGAATTTTCCGAGAATTTTCCGAGAATTTTCCGAGAAATTTCCGAGAATTTTCCGAGAATTTTCTGGGAATTTTCCGAGAATTTTCCGAGAATTTTCCGAGAATTTTCCGAGAATTTTCCGAGAATTTTCCGAGAATTTTCCGAGAATTTTCTGGGAATTTTCCGAGAATTATCCGAGAATTTTCCGAGAATTTTCCGAGAATTTTCCGAGAATTTTCCGAGAATTTTCCGAGAATTTTCCGAGAATTTTCTGGGAATTTTCCGAGAATTTTCCGAGAATTTTCCGAGAATTTTCCGAGAATTTTCCGAGAATTTTCCGAGAATTTTCCGAGAATTTTCTGAGAATTTTCCGAGAATTTTCCGAGAATTTTCCGAGAATTTTCCGAGAATTTTCCGAGAATTTTCCGAGAATTTTCCGAGAATTTTCCGAGAATTTTCTGAGAATTTTCCGAGAATTTTCCGAGAATTTTCCGAGAATTTTCCGAGAATTTTCCGAGAATTTTCTGAGAATTTTCCGAGAATTTTCCGAGAATTTTCTGATAATTTTCCGAGAATTTTCCGAGAATTTTCCGAGAATTTTCCGAGAATTTTCCGAGAATTTTCCGAGAATTTTCTGAGAATTTTCCGAGAATTTTCCGAGAATTTTCCGAGAATTTTCCGAGAATTTTCCGGGAATTTTCCGAGAATTTTCCGAGAAATTTCCGAGAATTTTCTGGGAATTTTCCGAGAATTATCCGGGAATTTTCCGAGAATTTTCCGAGAATTTTCCGAGAATTTTCCGAGAATTTTCCGAGAATTTTCTGGGAATTTTCCGAGAATTTCCGAGAATTTTCCGAGAATTTTCCGAGAATTTTCCGAGAATTTTCCGAGAATTTTCCGAGAATTTTCCGAGAATTTTCCGAGAATTTTCCGAGAATTTTCCGAGAATTTTCCGAGAATTTTCCGAGAATTTTCCGAGAATTTTCCGAGAATTTTCCGAGAATTTTCCGAGAATTTTCTGAGAATTTTCCGAGAATTTTCCGAGAATTTTCCGAGAATTTTCCGAGAATTTTCCGAGAATTTTCCGAGAATTTTCCGAGAATTTTCCGAGAATTTTCTGAGAATTTTCCGAGAATTTTCCGAGAATTTTCCGAGAATTTTCCGAGAATTTTCCGAGAATTTTCCGAGAATTTTCCGAGAATTTTCCGAGAATTTTCTGAGAATTTTCCGAGAATTTTCCGAGAATTTTCCGAGAATTTTCCGAGAATTTTCCGAGAATTTTCCGAGAATTTTCCGAGAAATTTCCGAGAATTTTCTGGGAATTTTCCGAGAATTATCCGAGAATTTTCCGAGAATTTTCCGAGAATTTTCCGAGAATTTTCCGAGAATTTTCCGAGAATTTTCCGAGAATTTTCTGGGAATTTTCCGAGAATTTTCCGAGAATTTTCCGAGAATTTTCCGAGAATTTTCCGAGAATTTTCCGAGAATTTTCCGAGAATTTTCTGAGAATTTTCCGAGAATTTTCCGAGAATTTTCCGAGAATTTTCCGAGAATTTTCCGAGAATTTTCCGAGAATTTTCCGAGAATTTTCCGAGAATTTTCCGAGGATTTTCTGAGAATTTTCCGAGAATTTTCCGAGAATTTTCCGAGAATTTTCCGAGAATTTTCCAAGAATTTTCCGAGAATTTTCCGAGAATTTTCCGAGAATTTTCTGAGAATTTTCCGAGAATTTTCCGAGAATTTTCCGAGAATTTTCCGAGAATTTTCCGAGAATTTTCTGAGAATTTTCTGAGAATTTTCCGAGAATTTTCCGAGAATTTTCCGAGAATTTTCCGAGAATTTTCCGAGAATTTTCCGTCAATTTTCCGAGAATTTTCCGAGAATTTTCCGAGAATTTTCCGAGAATTTTCCGAGAATTTTCCGAGAATTTTCCGAGAATTTTCCGAGAATTTTCCGAGAATTTTCCGAGAATTTTCCGAGAATTTTCTGGGAATTTTCCGAGAATTTTCCGAGAATTTTCCGAGAATTTTCCGAGAATTTTCAGAGAATTTTCCGAGAATTTTCCGAGAATTTTCCGAGAATTTTCCGAGAAATTTCCGAGAATTTTCTGGGAATTTTCCGAGAATTTTCCGAGAATTTTCCGAGAATTTTCCGAGAATTTTCCGAGAATTTTCGGAGAATTTTCCGAGAATTTTCCGAGAATTTTCTGGGAATTTTCCGAGAATTTTCCGAGAATTTTCCGAGAATTTTCCGAGAATTTTCCGAGAATTTTCCGAGAATTTTCCGAGAATTTTCCGAGAATTTTCCGAGAATTTTCCGAGAATTTTCCGAGAATTTTCCGAGAATTTTCCGAGAATTTTCTGAGAATTTTCTGAGAATTTTCTGAGAATTTTCCGAGAATTTTCCGAGAATTTTCCGAGAATTTTCCGAGAATTTTCCGAGAATTTTCTGAGAATTTTCTGAGAATTTTCCGAGAATTTTCCGAGAATTTTCCGAGAATTTTCCGAGAATTTTCCGAGAATTTTCCGTCAATTTTCCGAGAATTTTCCGAGAATTTTCCGAGAATTTTCCGAGAATTTTCCGAGAATTTTCCGAGAATTTTCTGGGAATTTCCGAGAATTTTCTGGGAATTTTCCGAGAATTTTCCGAGAATTTTCCGAGAATTTTCCGAGAATTTTCCGAGAATTTTCGGAGAATTTTCCGAGAATTTTCCGAGAATTTTCTGGGAATTTTCCGAGAATTTTCCGAGAATTTTCCGAGAATTTTCCGAGAATTTTCCGAGAATTTTCCGAGAATTTTCCGAGAATTTTCCGAGAAATTTCCGAGAATTTTCTGGGAATTTTCCGAGAATTTTCCGAGAATTTTCCGAGAATTTTCCGAGAATTTTCCGAGAATTTTCGGAGAATTTTCCGAGAATTTTCCGAGAATTTTCTGGGAATTTTCCGAGAATTTTCCGAGAATTTTCCGAGAATTTTCCGAGAATTTTCCGAGAATTTTCCGAGAATTTTCCGAGAATTTTCCGAGAATTTTCCGTCAATTTTCCGAGAATTTTCCGAGAATTTTCCGAGAATTTTCCGAGAATTTTCCGAGAATTTTCCGAGAATTTTCCGAGAAATTTCCGAGAATTTTCTGGGAATTTTCCGAGAATTTTCCGAGAATTTTCCGAGAATTTTCCGAGAATTTTCCGAGAATTTTCGGAGAATTTTCCGAGAATTTTCCGAGAATTTTCTGGGAATTTTCCGAGAATTTTCCGAGAATTTTCCGAGAATTTTCCGAGAATTTTCCGAGAATTTTCCGAGAATTTTCCGAGAATTTTGTGAGAATTTTCTGAGAATTTTCCCAGAATTTTCCGAGAATTTTCTGAGAATTTTCCGAGAATTTTCCGAGAATTTTCCGAGAATTTTCCGAGAATTTTCCGAGAATTTTCAGAGAATTTTCCGAGAATTTTCTGAGAATTTTCCGAGAATTTTCCGAGAATTTTCCGAGAATTTTCCGAGAATTTTCCGAGAATTTTCTGAGAATTTTCTGAGAATTTTCCGAGAATTTTCCGAGAATTTTCCGAGAATTTTCCGAGAATTTTCCGAGAATTTTCCGTCAATTTTCCGAGAATTTTCCGAGAATTTTCCGAGAATTTTCCGAGAATTTTCCGAGAATTTTCCGAGAATTTTCCGAGAATTTTCCGAGAATTTTCCGAGAATTTTCCGAGAATTTTCCGAGAATTTTCTGATAATTTTCCGAGAATTTTCCGAGAATTTTCCGAGAATTTTCCGAGAATTTTCCGAGAATTTTCCGAGAATTTTCTGAGAATTTTCCGAGAATTTTCCGAGAATTTTCCGAGAATTTTCCGAGAATTTTCCGAGAATTTTCCGAGAATTTTCCGAGAATTTTCCGAGAAATGTCCGAGAATTTTCTGGGAATTTTCCGAGAATTTTCCGAGAATTTTCCGAGAATTTTCCGAGAATTTTCCGAGAATTTTCCGAGAATTTTCCGAGAATTTTCCGAGAATTTTCTGGGAATTTTCCGAGAATTTTCCGAGAATTTTCCGAGAATTTTCCGAGAATTTTCCGAGAATTTTCCGAGAATTTTCCGAGAATTTTCCGAGAATTTTCCGAGAATTTTCCGAGAATTTTCCGAGAATTTTCCGAGAATTTTCGGAGAATTTTCCGAGAATTTTCCGAGAATTTTCCGAGAATTTTCCGAGAATTTTCTGAGAATTTTCTGAGAATTTTCTGAG
>CAXIWF010001864.1:90560-131633 GCA_964036045.1 Eutreptiella sp. 'Long Island Sound 2002' | reverse complement strand
CACTTCGCGACCACTTCACGACCACTTCGCGACCACTTCGCGACCACTTCGCGATCACTTCGCGACCACTTCGCGTCCACTTCGCGACCACTTCGCGACCACTTCGCGACCACTTCGCCACCATTTCGCGACCACTTCGCGACCACTCCGCGACCGCTTCGCAACCACTTCGCTCCCCATCGCCCCGCATCGCCCCGCATCGCCCACCATCGCCCCGCATTGCCCCCCCTCGCCACCCATCGCCCTCCATCGCCCCCCATTGCCCCCCCATCGCCCCTGATCGCCCCCTATCGCCCCCCATCGCCACCGATAGCCCCCCATCGCCTCCCATCGCCTCTCATCGCCCCCGTACGCCCCCCGTTGCCCCTCATCGCCCCCCTCGCCCCCCATCGCCCCCCATCGCCCCAGATGGCCCCCGAGCGCACTTCGCGACCACTTCGCGACCACTTCGCAACCGCCTCGCGACCAGTTCGCGACCACTTCGCGAACACTTCGCGACCACTTCGCGACGAATTCGCGACCACTTCGCGACCACTTCGCGACCACTTCGCGACCACTTCGCGACCACTTCGTGACCACTTCGCGACCACTTCGCGACCACTTCGCGACCACGTCGCGACCACTTCACAACAATCGCGACCACTTCGCGACCACTTCGCGACCACTTCGTGACCACTTCGCGACCACTTCGCGACCACTTCGCGACCACTTCGCGACCTCTTCGCGACCTTTGCGCGACCACTTCGCGACCACTTCACGACCACTTCGCGACCACTTCGCGACCACTTCGCGATCACTTCCCGACCACTTCGCGTCCACTTCGCGACCACTTCGCGACCACTTCGCGACCACTTCGCCACCACTTCGCGACCACTTCGCGACCACTCCGCGACCGCTTCGCAACCACTTCGCTCCCCATCGCCCCCCATCGCCCCCCATCGCCCCCCCATCGCCCCCCATCGCCCCCCATCGCCCCGAATCGCCCCCTACCGCCCCCCATTGCCCCCCATCGCTCTCCAACGCCCCCCCTCGTCCCCCAACGCCCCGCATCGCCCCGCATCGCCCCCCTCGCCCCCGATCGCCCCCCCTCGCCCCCCAACGCCCCCCATCGCCCCCCATTGCCCCCCCATCGCCCCGCATCACCCCCCACCAACCCCCCTCGCCCCCCATCACCCCCCATCGCTCCCCATCGCCCCCCCTCGACCCCCTCGCCCCCCCTCAGCCCCTTATCGCCCCCCCTCGCCCCCCATCGCCCCCCCCTCGCCCCCCACCGCCCCCCCCCGCCCCCCATCGCCCCCCATCGCCCCTCATCGCCCCCCATCGCCCCCCATCGCCCCGCGTCGCCCCCCATCGCCCCCCATCGCCCCCGATCGCCCCCCCTCGCCCCCCCTCGCTCCCCATCAGCCCCCATCGCCCCCCATTGCCCCCCCATTGCCCCCCCATTCCCCCCCATTGCCCCCTCCCGCCCCACGTCGCCCCCCATCGCCCCCCATTGCCATCCCTCGCCCCCCCTCGCTGCCGATCGCCCCCCATCGCCCCCCATCGCCCCTAATCGCCCCCCATCGCCCCCTGGCGTCCGCCATTGCCCCCCATCACCCCCCACCGACCACCAGCGCCCCCCAGCGCCCTCCATCGCCCCCCATCGCTCCCCATCGCCCCCGATCGCCCCCCCTCGCCCCCCATCGCCCCCAATCGACCCCCCCTTTGCCGCCCCATCGCCCCCCATCGCCCCCCATCGCCCCCCACCGCCCCAGATCGCCCCCCATAGCCCCCCATCGCCTCCCCTCGCCCCCCCTCCCCCCTCTCGCCCCCCCTCGCCCCCCATCGCACCCAGGCGCCCCCCATCGCCCCTAATCGCCCCCCATCGCCCCCCACCGCCCCCAGTCGCCCCCCCATTGCCCCCCATCACCCCCCATCGCCCCCCACCGCCCCCCACCGCCCCCCATCGCCCCGCATCGCCCCCCATCTCCCCCCATCGCCCCCCATCGCCTGCCATCGCCCCTCATTGCCCCCCCATTGCCCCCCATTGCCCCCCCATTGCCCCCCCTCGCCCCCCCATCGCCCCCCATTGCCCCCCGTCGCCCCCCCTCGCACCCCATTGCCCCCCCATTGCTCCGAATGGCCTCCCCATCGCCTCCCATCGCCCCCCATCGCTCCCCATCGCCCCCCTTCGCCACTCAGTGCCCCCCATTGCCCCCCCTCGCCCCCCCCATCGACCCCCATCGCCCCCCATCGCCCCCCACCGCCCCCCCTCGCCCCCCCTCGCCCTGAACCCCTGCCCATCGGCCCCTATCGCCCCCCATCGCCCCCCCACCATCGCCCCTGACCTCGCCCCCCCAGCGCCCCCCCAGGCCCCCCCTCGCCCCCCCTCCACCCCCCTGAAAGTGCTGCCCTGGGTCGTTGTGGGTGCCGGAGGGCTCGGGGCCGGCAAGACCAGTGGGGCAGGCACGCGAGGAGTCTCCCTGGATGTTGTTATTGGGGGTAGAACCGGACACTCGGACACCAACGGAGGCGAGAGCAGCAACAACTGAAGCAAGGTCCATGCTGATTGTGGTCCGGCAGAAAATCCCAGTCTATGAAGAAAATTGAGGGGAATTATTCTAAATACATCTGAGTGTCCAAAACTGTCTTAAAAGACTTAAATAATCCAATTATGTAAAAATGTTTGGCCGATCAGGCCCGCGAGCGCGCGTCAACGGCAAATGGCGATTCCAGCTAAAATAGCGGAACGCGGCGGATTTACGGGAAATGGACCGCGGAATCAAATCCGGCATATCAGAAATATATAGGAAATATCCTGTGACTGAGCTGCGAGGCGGCAATTCCGCCGAAGCAAAGAAAATGACCAAAATGTAGCCAATCTGGGCAGAATGTCTGAAAATCTGAGCAGATGGGGCTAGCCGCACTTACACTCCCCCTCCAAAAACACACTGGGGTGTGTCGCTACGTCAACGAAGAACGTAGTGCGGGTAAGTCCCAGAAAAACATAGAAATGTAGCCTTGATGAGGCGAAATCTGCTTGATCTGACCTGATTTGGGCTGAATTGGCACTGAATCAGGCTGGATGAACCTGAAATGAGACAGAATGAGAAGTGACGAACAGTCCTCCGTGCAGTAAAACATTAGGTCAAGGGCTAAAAAGCATGTAAACGTATCGAGAATCGATACCAAACCATGCATTGGTTGAGAATGAGGTAGATTATTGATGGATTGAGTGGGGGGATCAAGAAATGGAGTGACATCTCAGCGCTCTGGCACAGTTTCGCTGTCGCGGGCACGCTACGGTGTCCTCGCCGAACTCTACATCGTGTTCTCCCGCTTTTGTCGTTCTGAAAAGTACAGCATGTGGCTCAGAATTAGCGCATTTGGTGGATGATCACAAAATTGAGCAAGATTGAGAGTCAAATTGAGCAGAGATTAAGGGGATGAGACAATCACAGTGAGGAAAAACAAATACAGATGTAGTCTGTAGACCCTAAGTGAACCACGGAAGGTAAAGATGTTTTTCTGTTCACTTAGATCTAAACAGATCTTCGAGGAATGATGGGAGATGACAAGGCAATCAACCTAAATTGTCCTACAATGAGTAAATTCCCTGAGATGGAGGTGAAATGCAGCGGAATGTCTACAACTGAAACTACTAACACTTTCGTTTAGACTAAAGTTAATATATATTGTCGTTCATTCAGCTCAATTGTGCTTTCCGGCACGTTGGTTCGCGAGCATCCAACAGATTCCATCAAAATGTGGATCATGTGATGATGCATCATGATGGGACATGATAGCCCTGGATCCTTGGCATGTAACGCGCCGAAGGTTCTCTAAAGGCGCTTTACTGACAGTATATAACTGAGAGACACCGAATTTACAGTGGCGGTGGTGTCAATCGACTTGGACAAGGCCAATCTTTCGATGAAGTCCCACAAGACACTTGGATTCACCATTCTCGACAGTTTCAGGTCGGATTGAGCTCACGTTGGCGTATGCCAAAAATACAACGAAGCTTACGGACTTCAGAGGTTGCTTTTAGAAGTCCCTAGAGCTCCTATCTGAAGGTTGTCTGAACAATTGACGTCCGGGTTTCGTACAACAGTGGCAGAATGATGGAAAAACCTGAGAAATTCAAGGTAAATTTGAGGATCCTGGATCTGAATCTGGACTTTGGCGTCAGCATCACAGCAAATGAAGGTGAGATCTGAGTTCCTGGCGTCGCATCTGGTGCAGCCAGTACTACAGGGGGTGCCTGTAGGGGTGAATGTCACCGGCCGGTGTTTTGATTATGTACATTTGCTTCCATCTGCACGAGTAGCCAAATTCCAAAGATGCACAGACCAACAGAGACAAGATTACCCCGAATCTGCCTGAATTAAGCCTGAGTTTGGTTTTTTCTGAACACGGCAGCACACTCCGTCAGCGTATCTACGCCTTGTCTGCCGAACGGAGGCCAAAGAAAAGTTGATTGACGTCAAATTATCAAACATTCGCAGTTCTCCACATCATGACATAAACAGAAAGAATGAACAGTGGATTGAGCAGAATGTGGTAGGATGGCTTCCTTAATTCGGCCAAGCACGAATACATGTGACCACCAACCTGTCTGGCCTGGCCCTCGTACGGCTTGGGCGCTGCAAATCAGCGGCCGAACTTGAAGCTTGGTCCTCATTTGGCTCCTGGGCAGGCCTGACCGCAGGAGGGGGGATCGACGGATCAGCCCTGGAATGTGGCTGCTGAGGGCCGTAAAAGGCTGGATCTCGATTCACCACAGGTCGTTTTCCGTCGCTCTCCACTTGTCTGTCTGGTTTCGACAAACAATCTGTCAGGAGTACGCCAATTTCGGGGTGCTTCTTCAGGAAGTCGATGAACCCCTTGGTGTATCCATGGACAAAAGATTGGGCTGGTTCCCAGTTGTTGTGACTGGAATCAAAGCCCCTCCACTCACACAGAAATTCCCATTCGCCCTTGGCGTCACGTCTTGCTTCAACAATCCTCTTGAGTTCGTACTTTCCCCCTTCGATGACCCGATCAGACAAGTGTTTCGCAGTCCAAAAAAGGGGTTTAACTCGATCCTTGGGGGAGGGGATCTCTCTCTTGAGGCGATCGCCCGAAACATCAATTTCCCTGCTGACATCCACACGAATCCTCCACCTGTTCTCACCAAGACGCGCTGTAACAGCGAATGGCCCCTCCCACAAGGGAAGAAGCTTGTCATCTCCGTCCAGGGTGGTTTCGGATTTTCGAAGCCAAACTCGATCATCGACTTCAAAATTGTGGGGGTTTTTTCGACCTTGATTTTGAACCCAAAGCCAGTCAGCTTGATGCTTCTCGATTAATTTCGACACAGATTTATCTGCTCGTTGGACTTCGTCCAAAAACAGCGAAGCATCCTTACAGGGGCGAGGATTATTCAACGGCATGTTCCACCAACACTTCTTTCGTCCAAAGACAATTTCATTTGGAGAAAGGCCATGATACAAAGGCGTGTTGTGGTAACGGCGAAGCAATGCGAAGAGAACTTCCATCCAATGGAAATCCTTTTCACTCGCGAGCTCCTTACGAAGCATATTAATTATAGAGCGGCCGGCTCTTTCGCCAGGCAGCGCTCGATGCGAGTGGATTTCACATCGGAGGTGGTGGATTCCAAGGCGAGCACACAATTCGCTCCACCATTCGGAGGTGTACTCTTTGCCTGAATCCGTCACCACCTCGGATGGGACGTCCCAGCCTCCCATCCAGGTCTGCGCGCACCATTTGGCGGCAGCCTTGCCAGTCATCGACTCAATGTTGCAAGGCAACACTTGAATGTAGCCGGAATGACGGCACTGAATAAGGAGCACACCATTGACTTTTTTATTCGTCCAATGGCACTCTTCGTCATCGAGTTCACCGAGATAGAAGAAATCACTGGTGACTCTGTTAAAGAGGCGCTCCGGAATAGGATGAGGCCTCAGATGGCCATGCTTCTTCGCGCTGGGGGGCGTCGAGACAGCACATTGGGCACATCCGGCGGCTACTTTCATGCAGTGAGTATATAGCCGTGAGCCAAACAACCTATGTTTAATCATCGACCACAGTCGACGGCCATGTGCGTGGGGGGACTCCCATTTGTGCCACCAGTTTAACACTCGGGGGGCTAGGGCGTCTGGCACACACAATTTACCCTCCATCCACAGCTTCCCCCCATCCAACGAGTACTCAGGAAAAATCCCATCCTTGTGAGCATCTTTGGATTTGAGATTTCCAAAGACCTCTTTAAACATGGGATCCTGCAGATAATCGGACGTCCAGTCACGGATGATCAGGGAATCTTTAGGCAGGGGTGGAGTTTTGGCCGGATCTCGTCGCTTAATGCCTTGGATCAACCGAAATCGACTTACTCGTCGGGTGTAGTCAAACCGATTCACACTCCCTGAGGAGGGATCGGTGACTTTTTCCACGACTTTCAGTGTTTTGGTGCAGATCTCATGGGCATGCGCCGGATCTGAGATGGCCGTGATGTCGTGACACGGCAATGCGTGCTGTTTAACAGCGCACTGCATGCATGCACGTCGAATGAGTTTCTTTTCTTCCTGATCCCATTCGATGATTACATGGCGGTCCTGCTCCGTACCATGGATGTTGGTACTTTGCAGCCCCTCTGAGGCGGGGTAAGCCCATCGGCTCAGAGCATCCGCTACCGTGTTATGTTTTCCAGGCAAATACGACACATGGAGGTCAAACAGACTGAGAAATTCGTGCCATCTGGCCCGTCGACCAGCTGGGCTCGCGACAGTATCAATGTGTTCGGTGGCCCAATACTCCAGAGATCGATGATCCGTCAGGACCTCGACTCGATTGGTGCCAACCCACGATTGGTACTTTTTTAAAGCACAGATTATGGCGTAGGTTTCCTGCTCACGCGGCGACCATTGCATTTGGCGTGGGGCTAGCTTCCGAGACCAAAATGCAAGAGGGTAGTGATCGCCGGTGGCTTCATCAACCTGTTCAAGGACAGCTCCGATCGCGTACCTAGAAGCGTCGGTTCTAATGTAGAAGGGTCGGTCAAATTGGAGCACATGCAACGTGGCGACTTCACAGAGGGCCGCCTTCAAGTGATGGAAGGCCTCCTCGCACTCGTCAGTCCACTTGACACGAACCTTTGAACCTGCCTTGCCCGCATCTCTCCCTACCTTCAATAATTCAGTGAGGGGGGCAGCAAATTTGGCATAATTCGGCACAAAAGTGTGGTAAAAATTGCAACAACCCAGGAATCCTCTCAACTCCGTGATCGTCTCAGGGCGCTTCCACTTCTGAATAGCGACGAGCTTCCCTGGACTGGGTCGTCGGGTGCCATTCTCAAGGAGAGAACCACAAAATTCGACTGATTTTAAAAATAATTTTCCCTTCTTTGGCCCACAAATCAGCTGATTAGCGTCAAGAATGTCCAAAACTTGGTTCAGCTGCTTCTCATGTAGGGCCACCAGCTCGGCTTCGGTCAGTCCCTCCCCCTCCGTCGCGATGATTATGTCATCTATGTACACACTCACGAAGGCACGAAGCTCAGGATGGGTTGTGAACAGCACATCCTCCATCATTCTTTGAAAAAATGAGGGGGCGTTCTTCAGGCCCATGGGCATGACGGTCCACTGGACTGGGCCACATGGCGTGCACATACAGGTGAGAGGTCGGCTGTCCTTCCTCAACGGCATTTGGTGAAAACCGTGACGGAGATCCAGCACAGAAAACAAACGACCTCTTGCCCTCTTGGCGATTTCCTCCTCAATGAGGGGCAGGGGGTGTGAATCCGCCTTGGTTTCGGCGTTGAGATTGCGAAAATCAACAACCATTCGCCAACCATCAATGGTGTTTTGGTCTGCAGGCGGTGGCTTCGGGACTGTGAAGGGTGAACAGCACCATTCGCTGGTCATACAACCCTCAAGCCAACCAAATTCCCTGAGATTTCTCTCGATGATTTTTCTGAGGATCTCATGTTTATGTCCATGATTTTCATAAGGGCGCTGTTTTTTTGCCTTGTACCCTTCACGAAGCTCGATGAAGGCTTCACCGAACTGTCCACGGACAGGGGGATCTTTGATCAACTTTCCTGAAAGGGTTGTGTCCTTCCGTTCCCCAAAAATCTTTTCTCTTGACTTGGAACACAATTCAGTGTCCACCTGATCGCCAGGAATTACTGTCGAAAAAACTTTGGCGACTTCTTCGGCTTTGGCAGGAGGAATCTTCTTACGGATGTCCCTAAACAGGTCCGTATCAACTGCCTCTTGAAGATAGGTGGGTCGTGTGTCGAAATCCCAGAGATTCTCTTCGTGATCCAGCTCCTCGAAAGGATCCATGAAAGCTTCCACAGGGGGTTTTTCATAAAAAACTCTGAATTTGCGGCGTGATTGGAGATTTTTCCTCGCCCGTGCACTGAAGATTCTTTTCGATGTCGACCGTATTGGGGAAGAGGGAGCCGAGGCGGATCCATTGGACGTTGAATCACCTTGGGTATCTGACGGACAAAAATCAGAAAAAATAGATTCATCATCAGTACCACGCTCAACCTCAGATTCAGACCCAACACAGGAATCTGTACTAGAATCAGCAGAATTAGAGTCAGAAAGCTTTCCATCCACCAGGAATGCAAGCGAACTCCAGGACCGCTGTGGCAGGGGACCTGTGTCGTCCCTGGCATACAGCTTAATCTTCCTGGGAAGTTCGATGTAATCTACACAAATGTCTTGTAATTCCTGAAACCAAGGCTTGTCGTCCCACAAGGGCACAACTAATATTGCCTGGGTTTTATCTTGCTTGATTTTGTGGATGACCTGCTGGATTAAGTGAAACGGAGGATTAATCCACAACTTCCTGTCCCATTTATGGGTCCAAGCGTCGCTAAAGTACTTGTCAAAGCGCTTGTTCATACGGTTAGCAAAGGCATCATACTGGGGCCAAAAGGAATGGTGTTCATGAAAGTATTCACAAATTGCATCGCGCCATTTGTCGACAACTCTGTAGGATGAAGAGTGCCAGCGCGAAGGGCGTCGTGGCTGGGAGTCCCTACGAAGACATTCTAACTCTTGGGAGTAATCGGCACTCCCATTCACCTCTGCAATGGTGACATCTTCACCAAATTTTGGTGTCACCTTTTGCTTCAAAAATTCTTCTGCACTTTTAAACCCTGCGTGCAAAAAACGAAATTCAGGACGCTCCAAGGGACCTGACTCCAGCAAAAAACAACGACGATGACCTACGGGCGCTACCCTGTTCTTGCGAAGCCAAGGATGGCCCAAATAAAGGTCATACTTTATGTCAGCACGATAGAAGTAGTCATCCTTAAGGACAACTTCTTCCACATTTTGCTCTTCCCAAAGGTCTTGAGCGACCAAATGAGTTGATATATAACAACCGCGTTGCCCACCTGCGAGAGAATGTCCAGAAACTCCCTCGAGGGTAACAGGATGAGGCGATTCAAACACGCAGTCGTCGGGTAAGAAGGAATTGGATTGGAGATTTACCTCTGATCCATTGTCACACAAACAAGTGGCGAGATGGAAATTTCCCTTGCAATCAGAGACCCACAGCTTTGTGACAAACTGACGAGCCCTGTGCTTGGACTGTACACCAACCTCGTCCACTACAACAGAAGGATCCGCTGCCGGATCCAGGGGAGAGGAGACAAGCGACCCTACATCAAGTAATGGTCGATCAGGAATTTGGGGATCATGCCTGAAATCGCCTGGGGAGGGGCGATTTTCGTGGCTCCCCTAGGCGTTCTGACCTCCAGCGGCTGCGTTAACATTGTGAACACAGCCTGATTCGTCGATCCACTCATCTTGGAACGGATCATCCGCTGGATTCAGGGCATTTTCGACATAATCTCGATCCGCATCTGACACCTGATCTGCACCTGAGACCTGATCCACACGATGATTTCCCTTTCCACGTCCACGGCCACGGCCGCCGGATGATGGGCCACCACCGTCGCCACGCCCTCTGCCCTTACCAGAGAAAGGGGTTCCTGAAGGATTTCCCTTACCTTTACCCTGTGATCCTGGAGCATTTCCTTTATTTGTACCGGATTGAGGGGTTTGGCCTGGATTTCGATTTCCGCCTCCGGCGTTGCCATTGGGACTTGTCTGACCGTTTGGCTGCCCACCGGAACCGGATGGAGTCCGATTTCCTTTGCCTTGGGACCCGCCAGGGCCTCCGGTATTTTTGTTTCCACCGGAGGGGGTCGAATTACCCTTCCCCCCCTTGGCACCATGCACCTGTCTGTCATTCCTGTCTGAATTCTGCGAATTACTGACATTTTCACCAATCACCTTGTGATCGTAAGCAGACCATCGGTGATTAGCAGTAGAATGCGTCCTAGCTCGGTTCGTAGAACCTAAAAGAAGACAGATGCTACAATGATCCTGAACATTCCGGGTGTCATTCACCTTTTTGTTGCCCTTTTGGGCCCCATTTTGGGTGTTTTGCTGGGTATTCTTGTTTCCCCCAAGACCCTCATGGAAATTTTGATTGGCGGCATCAGCGAGCCGCTCAACCTCTTCCCACAGTTCCTGCGGGGTGAACGAAAACACCCAGTTCCTGGCCTTCAGGCGATGGCCGTGGAAACTTACTCCCCTATTGAGGACTTGGACAAACAAGTCCCGATCCTCGTGTTCATTAAACTTGATTTTCCACGTGTTTTCAGTGAATTTCACCTTGGTAAACGACGTGGGGGAGCACTTTTGAAGTGCCTCCCTGACCGTAAACCTGTTGGCCGAGGCGTCGAAGCCATCGACTTCCGCCCACCAGGTCTTGACCTTTTCTTCGGACTGTTTATTCCGAAGGGTGGCGGCGGTTTCTGAGGGGATCTTGTCAAAAATCAAATTTTTCAGCTCGGCACTAGAAAATTTTTCGCCTGAATGTTCAGATTCTTCTACGAGATTCCAGAAGCGCTGTCTCTTGTCTTGCACTTCGTGCAAGATTAATCGCGAGAACGAAGGAAAATTCTTCAACATCTGGTGATAATGGTCCTCTGGCAGTCGGGATCCACGTACCTCCAACTGTTCCCACACCTCATCAAAGGTAAGGGGGGAACTTGAATCTTCACGATCACTCCAGGTCCTGAGCCAAGTGTTGGCCGGCGCTCCCTCAAGGCAGTCCAATAGGGCCATCAGGAACTGATCATCCTGGAGCTTTTGAGTCTTAACCCACAATTTAAATTCCCGTTGGAACTGAGGCCAACGTCTGGGGTTCCCATTATACTTTGGTTGCTTGGCAACCTGACGAAGTCGCAATGAAGTAGGATTTAGAAGTGAATCCAGCCCAACACCGGCCGTAATGGCAGACACCTTGGCGGCATCATTAGCCACACCAGCTCCGGCGAGGGTCTGGGCGAGCAACATCTGGGCTGTTGCATTGGAATCAACAGCAGGAAGGGCAGTACGGGAGGCAGTTCGCTTGGCATTCTGAACCTCATTCCTAGCCTTCGCCGATCTACTCTGAGATCGAGAGATTGTAACCCTTTCCTTTAGCTTAGTCCTGCTGATCCTTGCGTCGGTGGTCTTAGAGTCCACCGAAGGAGCAATCGAAAAAATTTCTGTCGCCTCCTCCGACGGTTCTGTTGTTTGTTCCACCGATGATGCGCCCTCAGACCTCATGTGGGTCTTGAAAAGATCTTTAATTCCCAGCGTCTGAATGATGAGTTGCATTTGATCTTTGAGCAATTGGAGCTCAGTATCTCGCTGTAATCTGCAAGAGCAGTCGGCAGGACAGTACATACCGTGTCCTGAAGGGCCTGAGCAGGCTGTCGGACCGCTAATCTCAGTGGTTCGCAGCCAGGAGTCCACTTGGGGAGCTCCTTCAGTCCTAATTTCCAGGCTTGCCTGCCTAGCTGCCTCTAAAATTCCTTCCTCAACCGCGGCGGCTAGATCGTCGCGGATGGAAACAGAGGGATGAGGGGCGGAGGGCCCGGCAACAGGTGCCTTGGTCTTCTCCTTCGGGAAGGGGCTTGCCTCCCAGATCTGCAAAAAAATGGCAAAAGATTCATCTTCTTGAGAACACCACCACATCCTGGTTTTAATTTCTTCTTGAAGGAGGAAGAAATATTCGAATAAAAAATCAGAGGCGATTCTTTCTTGTCCTATCAGCTTAGACGTGGCTAATAGACACAGGGCCTCAAGCGCCTCAAGGTTACGGGTCACTTCCGAAGACAAATGGTTGTCCCATTGTGCCCATGAGGCTGGTCGATTGTAGGTAGGTACCTCACCTGGACCACCCATCTCAATGTCGTCAATGTCGGCGTCGATGGTCTCAAAATGTGGACATTGGTAAGGAGTATTAGTACCTGCCAGGTCCGTAAGCTCCACCGGAGCGTTACCATTAGCGTAGGCTGGGAGATTCCAGCTGCTTGATGGCCAATTTCGACTGGGATCTCGATGGTAATCCGGGCCTCCACAGCTGCTGATTTGTACCCTTCTTGGGCAATTTGGGCTTGCGCAAGGCATTCCTCTCAAGGCCTCGTTCGCACAGCACCACGGCAGCGTAATCGTTACGTCTCCGGAGGTGGCGGAGTATACGGGGCCGTACTGAGGGGCTAGCTGTGGTTGGGACACCAAAGGAACAACATTCAGGTAGCCTCTGCTACCATGAAAGTGCTGCCCTGGGTCGTTGTGGGTGCCGGAGGGCTCGGGGCCGGCAAGACCAGTGGGGCAGGCACGCGAGGAGTCTCCCTGGATGTTGTTATTGGGGGTAGAACCGGACACTCGGACACCAACGGAGGCGAGAGCAGCAACAACTGAAGCAAGGTCCATGCTGATTGTGGTCCGGCAGAAAATCCCAGTCTATGAAGAAAATTGAGGGGAATTATTCTAAATACATCTGAGTGTCGAAAACTGTCTGAAAAGACTTAAATAATCCAATTATGTAAAAATGTTTGGCCGATCAGGCCCGCGAGCGCGCGTCAACGGCAAATGGCGATTCCAGCTAAAATAGCGGAACGCGGCGGATTTACGGGAAATGGACCGCGGAATCAAATCCGGCATATCAGAAATATATAGGAAATATCCTGTGACTGAGCTGCGAGGCGGCAATTCCGCCGAAGCAAAGAAAATGACCAAAATGTAGCCAATCTGGGCAGAATGTCTGAAAATCTGAGCAGATGGGGCTAGCCGCACTTACACCCCCCCTCGCCCCCCATTGCCCCCCATTGCCCTCCCTTGCCCGCCATTGCCCCAACATTGCCCCCCATCGCCCCCCATCGACCCCCCTTGCCCCCCCTCGGCCCCCCTCGCCACCCATCGCCCCCCATCGCCCCCCATCGCCCCCCATCGCCCCCCATCGCCCCACATCGCCCCCCCATCGCCCCCCATCGCCCCCCATCACCCCCCACTGCCCCCCATCGCGCCCCCTCGCACCCCAACACCCCCCTTCGCCCCTGCTGGCCCCCGGTGGCCCCCCCTCGCCCCCCATCGCCCCCCATCGCCCCCCATCGCCCCTCATCGCCTCCGATAGCCCCCAATCGCCCCCCTCGCCTCCCACCGCCCCCCATCGCCCCCCATCGCCCCCCATCGCCCCCCATCACCCCCGATCGCCCCCCCTTGCTCCCCCATCGCCCCCCATTGCCCCCCATCGCCCCCCATCGCCTCCCCTCGCCCCCCCTCGCCCCCCGTCGCCCCCCCTCGCCCCCGATCGCCGCCCATCGCCCCCCATCGCCCCCTATCGCCCCCCAGCGCCACCCCCCATCGCCCCCCACCTCGCCCCCCCCTCGCCCCCCCAGCGCCCCCCCCACGCCCCCCCTCGCCCCCCGTCGCCCCCCCCCCCGCCCCCCATGGCCCCCCATTGCCCCCCATTGCCCCCCATTGCCCCCCATCGCGCCCCATCACCCCCCCTCGCCCCCCCTCGCCCCCCTCGCGACCCAACGCCCCCCATCGCCCCCCGTCGCCCTCCCATCGCCCCCTGTCGCCCCCCCATCGCCCCCCATCGCCCCCCATCGCCCCCAATCACCCCCCCATCGCCCCCCATCGCCGCTCATCACCCCCCATGGCCCCCCATCGACCCCATCGCCCCAGATCCCCCCCCACTGCCCCCCATCGCGCCCCCTCGCACCCCAATGCCCCCCTTCGCCCCCGCTCGCCCCCCATCGCCCCCCATCGCCCCCCATCGCCCCCCATCGCCCCCCACCGCCCCCGTCGCCCCCTCTCGTACCCTGACGCCCCCCTTCGCCCCCCCCATCGCCCCCCCTCGCCCCCCCTCGCACCCTCTCGAACCCCCTCGCCCCCCATCACCCCCCAAGGCCCCCATCGCCCTCCATCGCCCCCCATCGCCTCCCACCGCCCCCCATCGCTCCCCACCGCCCCCCCTCGCACCCCAAACGCCCCCCCTTCGCCCCCATCGCCCCATCGCCCACCATCGCCCCGCATCGCCCCCGCTCGCCACTCATCGCCCCCCATCACCCGCCCTTGCCCCCCCATCGCCCCAAGCGCCCCCCATCGCCCCCGATCGCCCCGATAGCCCCCTCTCGCCCCCCATCGCCCCCATCGCCCCCCATTGCCCCCCCATTGCCTCCCATCGCCCCCCATCGCCCCCCCATCGCCCCCCAACGCCACCCATTGCCCCCCCTTCGCCCCCCCTCGCCCCCCATTCGCCCCCATCGCCCCCCTCTCCCCCCATTGCCCACCATCGCCCCGCATCGCCCCCCATCGCCCACCATCGCCCCGCATTGCCCCCCCTCGCCACCCATCGCCCTCCATCGCCCCCCATTGCCCCCCCATCGCCCCCGATCGCCCCCTATCGCCCCCCATCGCCACCGATAGCCCCCCATCGCCTCCCATCGCCCCCCATCGCCCCCGTACGCCCCCCGTTGCCCCCCATCGCCCCCCTCGCACCCCCTCGCCCCCCATCGCCCCAGATCGCCCCGGAGCGCACTTCGCGACCACTTCGCGACCACTTCGCAACCGCTTCGCGACCAGTTCGCGACCACTTCGCGAAGACTTCGCGACCACTTCGCGACGAATTCGCGACCACTTCGCGACCACTTCGCGACCACTTCGCGACCACTTCGCGACCACTTCGTGACCACTTCGCGACCACTTCGCGACCACTTCGCGACCACTTCGCGACCACGTCGCGACCACTTCACGACAATCGCGACCACTTCGCGACCACTTCGCGACCACTTCGCGGCCACTTTGCGACCACTTCACGACAATCGCGAGCACTTCGCAGCCAATTCGCGACCACTTCGCGACCACTTCGCGACCACTTCGCGACCACTTCGCGACCACTTCGCGACAATTGCAACCACTTCGCGACCACTTCGCGACCACTTCGCGACCACTTCGCGTCCACTTCGCGACCACTTCGCGACCACTTCGCGACCACTTCGCCACCACTTCGCGAGCACTTCGCGACCACTTCGCGACCGCTTCGCAACCACCTCGCTCCCCATCGCCCCCCATCGCCCCCCATCGCCCCCCATCGCCCCCCATCGCCCCCCATCGCCCCCCATCGCCCCGCATCGCCCCCCACCGCCCCCCATCGCCCCCCATTGCCCCCCATCGCTCTCCAACGCCCCCCCTCTTCCCCCAACGCCCCGCATCGCCCGGCATCGCCCCCCATCGCCCCCCCATCGCCCCCCATCGCCCCCCCTCGCCCCCCATCGCCCCCCATCGCCCCCCATTGCCCCCCCATTGCCCCCACATCGCCCCCCACCGACCCCCATCACCCCCCCATCGCCCCCCATCGCCCCCCATCGCCCCCCCTCGCCCCCCATCGCCCCCCATCGCCCCCCATCGCCGCCCCCCCTCGACCCCCTCGCCCCCCATCGCCCCCCATCGCCCCCCATCGCCCCCCCTCGACCCCCTCGCCCCCCCTCAGCCCCTTATCGCCCCCCCTCGCCCCCCATCGCCCCCCATCGCCCCCCCTCACCCCCCATCGCCCCCCATCGCCCCTCATCGCCCCCCATCGCCCTCCAAAGCCCCCCATCGCCCCGTGTCGCCCCCCATCGCCCCCCATCGCCCCCGATAGCCCCCCCTCGCCCCCCCTCGCTCCCCATCACCCCCCATCGCCCCCCATTGCCCCCCCATTGCCCCCCCATTCCCCCCCATTGCCCCCCGCCCACGTTGCCCCCCATCGCCCCCCATTGCCATCCCTCGCCCCCCCTCGCTGCTATTCGCCCCCCATCGCCCCCCATCGCCCCTAATCGCCCCCCGTCGCCCCCCATTGCCCCCCATCACCCCCCATCGACCACCAGCGCCCCCCAGCGCCCCCCATCGCGCCCCATCGCTCCCCATCGCCCCCGATCGCCCCCCGTCGCCCCCCATCGCCCCCAATCGACCCCCCTTTGCCCCCCCATTGCCCCCCATCGCCCCCCATCGCCCCCCATCGCCCCCCATCGCCACCCATTGCCCCCCCCATCGCCCCCCCCATCGCCCCCCATCGCCCCCCATCGCCCCCCATCGCCCCCCATCGCCCCGCAGCGCCCCGCATCGCCCCCCATCGGGCCCCATTGCCCCCCAACGCACTCCACCACCCCCCTTGCCCCCCCTCGCCCCCCAACGCCCGCCATCGCCCCCCATCGCCCCGCATCGCCCCTCCTCGCCCCCCCTCGTCCCCCATCGCCCCCCATCGCCCCCCATTGCCCCCCAATTGCCCCCCATCGCACCCCACCACCCCCCTTCGCCCCCCCTCACCCCCCGACGCCCGCCATCGCCCCCCATCGCCCCCTATCGCCCCTCCTCGCCCCCCCTCGCCCGCCCCCTCATCGCCCCCCATCGCCCCGGATTGCTCCGGATCGCCCCCCCCTCGCACCCCCTCACTCTGCATCGCCCCCCATCGCCCCCTATCGCCCCGCATCGCCCCCCCCCCCGCCCTCCCTCGCTCCCCATTGCCCCCCCATTGGCCCCCATCGCCGCTCATGGACCCCACCGCCCCCCCTCCCCCCCCCTCGCCCCTCCTCGCCCCCCATCGCCCCCATCGCTCCCCAGCTCCCCCCCCCTCAACCCCCTCGCCCCCCCTCGCCCCCCATCGCCCCCCATCGCCCGCCATCGCCCCCGATGGCCCCCGATCGCCCCCCATCGCCCCTCATTGACCCCCATCGCCCCCAATCGCCCCCTATCGCCCCGCATCGCCCCCCCCTCGCCCTCCCTCGCTCCTCATCGCCCCCCATCGCCCCCCATTGCCCCCCCATTGCCCCCATCGCCGCTCATCGACCCCGCAGCCCCCCGTCCCCCCCCCCCGCCCCTCCTAGCGCCCCATCGCCCCCCATCGCTCCCGAGCTCCCCCCCTCACCCCCCTCGCCCCCCATCGCCCCCCATCGCTCGCCATCGCCCCCGATGGCCCCCGATGGCCCCCGATCGCCCCCCACCGCCCCCAATCGCCCCCCATTGCCCCCCATCGCCCCTCATCCACCCTTAGCGCCCCCCATTGACCCCGATAGCCCCCAGCGCCCCCCCTCGCTCCCCATCGCCCCCCATTGCCCCCCCATTGTCCCCCATCGCCCCACATCGCCCCCCACCGCCCCCCCTCGCCCCTCCTCGCCCCCCCATCGCCCCCCATCGCTCCCCATCGCCCCCCCTCACCCCGCTCAGCCCCCCTCGGCCCCCATCGCCCCACCTTGCTCCCCGCTCGCCCCCCATCGCCCACCATCACCCCGCATCGCCCCGCATCGCCCCCCATCACCCCCCATTGCCCCCCCTCGCCCCACGTCGCACCCCATCGCCTCGCATTGCCCCCCATTGCCCGCAATCGCCCTCCATCGCCCCCCATCGCCCCCCATCGCCCCCCATTGCCCCCCCTCGCCCCCCATCGCCCCCCCTCGCCCCCGCTTGCCCCCCATCGCCCCCCATGACCCCCACCGCCCCCCATGGCCCCCCATGGCCCGCCATGGCCCCCCATCGCCCCCCATCGCCCCCCGTCGTCCCCCATCGCCCCCCATCGCCCCCGATCGCCCCCATCATCCCCCATCGCCCCCCATCGCCCCCCATCGCGCCCCATTGCCCCCCGTTGCCCCCCATCGACCCCCAACGCCCCCCAGCGCCCCGCATCGCCCCCCATCGCTCCCCATCGCCCCCCATCGCCCCCCGTCGCCCCCCATCGCCCCCCATCCCCCCCCATCGCCCCCCCCATCGCCCCCCCATTGCCCCCCATCGCCTCCCATCGCCCCCCATCGCCCCCCATCGCCCGGCATCGCCCCCCCCATCGCCCCCCACTCGCCCCCCAGCGCCCCCCCACGCCCCCCATCGCCCCCCATCGCCCCCCATCGCCCCCATCGCCCCGCATCGCCCCCCATCGCCCCCCATCGCCCCCCATCGCACCCCACCGCACCCGCACCGCCCCCCTACGCCCCCCATCGCCCCACATCGCCCCTCCTGGCCCCCCATCGCCCCCGATCGCCCCCCATCGCCCCCCCTCGCCCCCCATCGCCCCCCCATCGCCCCCCTCGCCCCAGAAGATTCCGGAGCGCCCCCCCCTCGGCCCCCCTCACCTCCCATCGCCTCCCATCGCCCCGCATCGCCCCACCTCGCCCTCCCTCGCGCCCCATTGCCCGCCATCGCCCCCATTTGCCCCTCCATTGCCCCGCATCGCCGCGCATTGACCCCACCGCTCCCCTTCGCCCCCCGTCGCCCCTCCTCGCCCCCCATCGCCCCCCATCGCTCCCCAGCTCCCACCCTCACCCCCCTCGCCCCCGTCGCCCCCCATCGCCCACCATCGCCCGCCATCGCCACCGATCGCCCCACCTCGCCCCCGATCGCCCCCCATCGCCCGCCATCGCCCCCCATCGCCCCCAATCGCCCCCCCTCGCCCCAGAAGGTTCCGGAGCGCCCCCCCCTTGCCCCCCCTCACCTCCCATCGCCTCCCATCGCCCCGCATCGCCCCACCTCGCCCTCCCTCGCGCCCCATGCCCGCCATCGCCCCCATTTGCCCCTCCATTGCCCCGCATCGCCGCGCATTGACCCCACCGCCCCCCTTCGCCCCCCGTCGCCCCTCCTCGCCCCCCATCGCCCCCCATCGCTCCCCAGCTCCCGGCCTCACCCCCCTCGCCCCCGTCGCCCCCCATCGCCCACCATCGCCCGCCATCGCCACCGATCGCCCCAGCTCGCCCCCGATCGCCCCCCATCGCCCGCCATCGCCCCCCATCGCCCCCAATCGCCCCCCATCGCCCCCCATCGCCCCCCAACGCCCGCCATCGCCCCCCATTGCCCCCATCGCCCCCCATTCGCCCCCCATCGGCCCCCCTCGCCACCCCTCGCTCCCCATCGCCCCCCATTGCCCCCCCATTGTCCCCCATCAGCTCCCATCGCCCCCCCTCGCCCCCAATCGCCCCCCATCGCCCCGGATCGCTACGGATCGCCGCCCCCTCGCCCCCCCTCACCCCCCATCGCCCCCCATCGCCCCTCCTTGCCCCCCCATTCGCCCCCCATCGGCCCCCCTCGCCACCCCTCGCTCCCCATCGCCCCCCATTGCCCCCCCATTGTCCCCCATCAGCTCCCATCGCCCCCCCTCGCCCCCGATCGCCCCCCATCGCCCCGGATCGCTACGGATCGCCCCCCCCTCGCCCCCCCTCACCCCCCTTCGCCCCCCCTCGCCCCTCCTTGCCCCCGCATCGCTCCCCATCGCCCCCCCTCTTCCCCCTCGCCCCCCCTCGCCCCCCATCGCCCCACCTCGCCCCCCACTCGCCCCCCATGTCCCCCCATCGCCCCCCATCGCCCCCCATTGCCCCCCAGGTCTCGTAGTTCAGCGGTCATGCACGTGACGCCTGAACTAAAGGTGCTCGGTTCGAATCCCGGTGGAGGCCGATCGCAGTATCCTAGGCGCTAGGGTGTCGGTGACCCCGCGAGCCGGAAGGGAAGCTGCGTCGGTTCGAACCCCGGTGGGGGCGGAACGCAGTGTCCTAGGCGCTAGGGTGTCGGTGACCCCGCGAGCCGGAAGGGATGCTGCGAGGGACAGGTAGGGATCACTGATACGCTGGAGTTCGAGATCGCCCGAGCAACTTACCTTTACCTTTACCCATTGCCCCCCATGTCCCCCCATCGCCCCCCATCGCCCCCCGTTGCCCCCCATCGCACCCCAGCGCCCCCCCTCGCCCCCCATCGCCCCCCATCGCCCCCCATCACCCCCCATCGCCCCCCCCTCGACCCAACTCGCACCCCATCGCCCCCCAATCGCCCCCCATTGCCCCCAATCGCCCCCATCGCCCTCCATCGCCCCCCATCGCCCCCCATCGCCCCCCCTCGCCCCCCCCGTCGCCCCCTGTCGCCCCCCATCGCCCCCCATGCCCCCCAACCGCCCCCCATCGCCCCCCATCGCCCCCCCTCGCCCCCCCTCGCTCCCCATCGCCCCCCATCGCCCCCCATTGCCCCCCCCATCGCCTCCCATTGCCCCCCATCGCCCCCCATCGCTCCCCATCGCCCCCCATCGCCCCCCATCGGCCCCCATCGCTCCCCCTTGCCCCCCCCCCCCCTCCCAATCGCCCCCGATCGCCCCCGATCGCCCCCCCACGCCCCCCCTCCGCCCCCCCTCGCCCCCTTCGCCCCCCATCCACCCTTAGCAGCCCCCATCGCCCCCCATCGCCCCCCTCCGCGCCCCATCGCGCCCAATCGCCCCCCATTGCCCCCCCATTGCCCCCCATTGCCTCCCATTGCCCCCCATCGCTCCCGATCGCCCCCCATCGCCCCCCATCAGCCCCAAGCGCTCCCCCTCCCCCCCCATCGCCCCCCATCGCCCCCCATCGCCCCCCATCGCCCCTCCTTGCCCCCCCTTGCCCCCCCTTGCCCCCCCTCGCCCCCCCCAACCCCGATCGCCCCCCATCGCCCCCAATCACCGCCCCTCGCCCCCCAACGCCCCCCCTCGCCCCCCCTCGCCCCCGATCGCCGCCCATCGCCCCCCATCACCCCCAGCGCTCCCCCCCTCGCCCCCCCCGCCCCCCATCGCCCCCCATCGCCCCCAATCAGCCCCCATCGCCCCGCATTGCCCACCCTCGCCCCCTCTCGCCCCCGATCGCCCCCCATCGCCACCCATCGCCCCCCATCGCCCCCCACCGCGCCCCCCCCCTCACCCCCTCATTGCCCCCCATCGCCGCCCATCGCCCCCCATTCGCCCCCCATCGGCCCCCCTCGCCACCCCTTGCTCCCCATCGCCCCCCATTGCCCCCCATCAGCTCCCATCGCCCCCCCTCGCCCCCAATCGCCCCCCATCGCCCCGGATCGCTACGGATCGCCCCCCATCGCCCCCCGTCGCCCTCCCATCGCCCCCCATCGCCCCCCCATCGCCCCCCCATCGCCCCCCATCGCCCCCCATCGCCCCCCATCGCCCCCCATCGCCCCCCATCGCCCCCCATCGCCCCCCATCGCCCCTAATCCACCTTTAGCGCCCCCCCATTGCCCCGAAAGCCCCCCATCGCCCCCCATCGGCCCCCCTCGCCACCCCTCGTTCCCTATCGCCCCCCATTGCCCCCCCATTGTCCCCCATCAGCTCCCATCGCCCCCCATCGCCCCCAATCGCCCCCCCTCGCCCCGGATCGCTACGGATCGCCCCCCCCTCGCCCCCCCTCACGCCCCATCGCCCCCCATCGCCCCCCATCGCCCCGCATCGCCCCCCATCGCTCCCCATCGCCCCCCATCGCCCCCCATTGCCCCCCCATTGCCCTTCATCGCCCCGCATCGCCCCCCACCGGCCCCCTTCGCCCCCCCTCGCCCCTCCTTGCCCCCCCATCGCTCCCCATCGCCCCCCCTCTTCCCCCTCGCCCCCCCTCGCCCCCCATCGCCCCACCTCGCCCCCCACTCGCCCCCCATGTCCCCCCATCGCCCCCCATTGCCCCCCATGTCCCCCCATCGCCCCCCATCGCCCCCCATTGCCCCCCATCGCCCCGCATCGCCCCGCATTGCCCCTCATCACCCCCAGTTGCCCCCCATCGCACCCCAGCCCCCCCTCGCCCCCCATCGCCCCCCATCGCCCCCCATCACCCCCCATCGCCCCCCCCTCGCCCCAACTCGCACCCCATCGCCCCCCAATCGCCCCCCATTGCCCCCCATCGCCCCCCATCGCCCCCCTCGCCCCCCCGTCGCCCCCCGTCGCCCCCCATCGCCCCCCATCCCCCCCAACCGCCCCCCATCGCCCCCCATCGCCCCCCATCGCACCCCCTCGCCTCCCCTCGCTCCCCATCGCCCCCCATCGCCCCCCATTGCCCCCCATCGCCTCCCATTGCCCCCCATCGCCCCCCATCGCTCCCCATCGCCCCCCATCGCCCCCCATCGGCCCCCATCGCTCCCCCTTGCCCCCCCCCCCCCCTCCCGATCGCCCCCGATCGCCCCCCATCGCCCCGCATCGCCCCCCATCGCCCCCCACGCCCCCCCTCGCCCCCCCTCGCCCCCTTCGCCCCCGATCCATCCTTAGCAGCCCCCATCGCCCCCCATCGCCCCCAACAGCCCCCCATCGCCACCCATCGCCCCCCTCCGCGCCCCATCGCGTCCAATCGCCCCACATTGCCCCCCATTGCCTCCCATTGCCCCCCATCAGCCCCAAGCGCTCCCCCTCCCCCCCCATCGCCCCCCATCGCCCCCCATCGCCCCCCATCGCCCCTCCTTGCCCCCCCTTGCCCCCCCTCGCCCCCCATCGCCCCCAATCACCGCCCCTCGCCCCCCAACGCCCCCCCCCGCCCCCCCTCGCCCCCGATCGCCGCCCATCGCCCCCCATCGCCCCCCATCGCCCCCAGCGCTCCCCCCCTCGCCCCCCCCCGCCCCCCATCGCCCCCCATCGCCCCCAATCAGCCCCCATCGCCCCGCATTTGCCCCCCCTCGCCCCCGATCGCCCCCCCTCGCCACCCATCGCCCCCCATCGCCCCCCACCTCGCCCCCCCCCCTCGCCCCCCCCCTCACCCCCTCATTGCCCCCCATCGCCCCCCATCGCCCCCCATTCGCCCCCCATCGCCCCCCCCATGGCCCCCCATCGCCTCCCATCGCCCCCCATGGCCTCCCATCGCTCCCCATCGCCCCCCATCGCCCCCCATCGCCCCCGATCGCTCCTCATCGCCAGCCCCTCGCCCCCCATCACCCCCCATCGCCCCCCATCGCCCCCCATCACCCCCCATCGCCTCCCCTCGCCCCCCCGCGCCCCTCCCCGCCCCCCATCGCCCCCCATCGCCCCCCATCGCCCCCCATCGCCCCCCATCGCCTGCGATCGCTCCCCATCGCCCCCCATCGCCCCCCATCGCCCCTCATCGCTCCCCATCGCCACCCCCTCGCCCCCCATCAGCCCCCACCGCCCCTCCCCTCGCCCCCCATCACCCCCCATCGCCCCCCATAGCCCCCCATCACCCCCGATCGCCCCCCCTCACCCCCCCTCGCCCCCCCTCGCCCCCGATCGCCGCCCATCGCCGCCCATCGTCCCCCATCGCCCCCCATCGCCCCCCCCCCCCATCGCCCCCCATCTCGCCCCCACTCTCGCCCCCCCCAGCGCCCCCCCACGCCCCCGATCGCCCCCCCTCGCCCCCCCCACGCCCCCCCCTCGCACCCCCTCGCCCCCCCCATCGCCCCCCATCGCCCCCCCTCGCACCCTCTCGCACCCCCTCGCTGCCGATCGCCCCCCATCGCCCCCCCTTGCTCCCAATGAACCCTAATCGCCCCCCACGGCCCCCCATCGCCCCCTATTGCCCCCCCCCCCCCATCGCCCCCCCAGCGCCCCCCCACGCCCCCCCTCGCCCCCAATCGCCCCCCTGATCGCCCCTCAACTCGCCCCCCCTCTCGCCCCACCCTCAGCACCCCCCCGCCCCCAATCGTCCCCAATCACCCCCCATCGCCCCCCATCGCACCCCCTCGCCCACCATCGCCCCCCATCGCCCCCTTTCGCCCCCCCTTGCCCCCCATCGCCCCCCACCGCCCCCCATCGCCCCCCATCCCCCCCCCCATCGCCCCCCACCTTGCCCCCCCCCTCGCCCCCCCAGCGCCCACGCATGCCCCCCCATCGCCCCCCATCGCCCCCCCTCGCCCCCCTCGCCCCCCCTCGCTCCCCATCGCCCCCCATCGCCCCCCCTTGCCCCCCATCGCCTCCCATCGCCCCCCATCACCCCCCATCGCCCCCCATCGGCCCCGATCGCTCCCCCTCGCCCCTCCTCCCCTCCCCATCGCCCCCAATCGCCCCCGATAGGCCCCCATCGCCCCCCATTGCCCCCCCCCGCCCCCCCTCGCGCCCCATCGCCCCCAATCGCCCCCCATTGCCCCCCATCGCCCCCCTACCCCCCCATCGCCCCCCATCGCCCCCCATCGCCCCTCCTCGCCCCCCCTCGCCCCCCCTCGCCTGCCACACCCCCCATCGCCCCCCATCTCCCCCAATCACCCCCCATCGCCCCACCTCGCCCCCCCTCGTCCCCGATCGCCCCCCATCGACCCCCATCGCCCCCCATCGCCCCCCCCCCTCGCCCCGCAACTCGCCCCCCCCCTCGCCCCCTTCTCGCCCCCCCGCCCGCCCCCCATCGCCCCCAATCACCCCCCATCGCCCCCCATCGCCCCCCCTCGCCCCCCATCGCCCCCCATTGCCCCCCATCGCCCCCCTCATCGCCCCCCCCATCGCCCCCCACCTCGCCCCCCGATTGCCCCCCATCGTCCCCCATCGCCCCCCATCGCCCCCCATTGCCCCCCCATTGCCCCGCCATCGCCCCCCCATTCGCCCCCCCTCGCCCCCCATCGCCCCCCATCGGCCCCCAACGCTCCCCCTCCCCCCCTATCGCCCGCCATCGCCCCCCCTCGCCCCCCTTCGCCCCCCCCGCCCCCCATCCCCCCCCATCGCCCCTAATCACCCCCCATCGCCCCCCATCGCCCCACCTCGCCCCCCCTCGCCCCCCCTCGCCCCCGATCCCCCCCCCTCGCCCCCCATCGCCCCCCATCGCCCACCCCATCGCCCCCCACCTCGCCCCCCCCCTCGCCCCCCCCCTCGCCCCCCACTCGCCCCCCATCGCCCCCCATCGCCCCCAATCAGCCCCCATCGCCCCCCCTCGCGCCCCCTCGCGCCCCCTCGCCCCCCATCGCCCCCCATCGCCCCCCATCGCCCCCCCAATCGCCCCCCACCTCGCCCCCCCCCTCGCCCCCCCATTGCCCCCCATCGCCCCCGATCGCCCCCCATCCCCCCCCATTGCCCCCCATTGCCCCCCATTGCCCCCCCATTGCCCCTCATCGCCCCCCATCGACCCCCATCGCCCCCCCTCGGCCCCCATCGCCCCCCATCGCCCCCCATCGCCCCCCCTCGCCCCCCCTGGCCCCCCCTCGCCCCCCATCGCCCCCCATCGCCCCCCATCGCCCCCCATCGCCCCCCATTGCCCCCCCATTGCCCCCCGTCGCCTCCCATCGCCCCCCCTCGCCCCCGATCGCCGCCCATCGCCCCCCATAGCCTCCCCCCCATTGCCCCCCACCTTGCCCCCCCGCCTCGCCCCCCCAGCGCCCCCCCACGCCCCCCCTCGCCCCCCCTTGCCCCTGATCGCCCCCCATCGCCCCCCCCCGATCGCCCCCCCTCGCCCCCCCCTCGCCCCCCATTGCCTCCCCTCGCCACTCATCGCCCCCCATCGCCCCCCATCGCCCCCCATCGCCCATCCCTCGCCCCCCATGGCCCCCCATCGCTCCGCATGGCCCCCCATGGCCCCCCATAGCCCCCCATCGCCCCCCATTGCCCCCCCTCGCCCCCCCTCGCCCCCCCTCGCCCCCGATCGCCGCCCATCGCCCCCCATAGCCTCCCCCCCATAGCCCCCCACCTTGCCCCCCCCCCTCGCCCCCTCAGCGCCCCCCCACGCCCCCCCTCGCCCCCCCTTGCCCCTCATCGCCCCCCATCGCCCCCCCCCCGATCGCCCCCCCTCGCCCCCCCCTCGCCCCCCATTGCCTCCCCTCGCCACTCATCGCCCCCCATCGCCCCCCATCGCCCCCCATCGCCCCCCATCGCCCCCCCCTCGCCCCCCCTCGCACCCTCTCGAACCCCCTCGCCCCCCATCGCCCACCATTGCCCCCGCTCGCTCCCCATCGCCCCCCCTCGCCCCCCACTGCCCCCCCATCACCCCCCATCGCCCCCCATCGCCCCCCATCGCTTCCCACCGCCCCCCATCGCCCACCCTCGCACCCCAACGCCCCCCTTCGCCCCCAATCGCCCCCCATCGCCCCCCCATCGCCCCCGATAGCCCCCCATTGCACCCCCTCACCCCCCAACGCCCTCCATTGCCCCACAATTGCCCCCCCATTGCCTCCCCTCGCCCCCCATCGCCCCCCATCGCCCCCCCATCGCCCCCCCCTCGCCCCGCATCGCCCCGCATCGCCCCGCATCGCCGCCCAACGCCCCCCATCGCCCCCCATCCCCCATTGCCCCCCCTCGCCCCCCATTGCCCCCCATCGCCTCCCATCGCCCCCCATCGCCCCCCATCGCCCCCCATCGCCCCCGATCGCCCCCCCTTGCCCCCCATCGCCCCCCCATCGTCCCCAATCGCCCCGGATCGCGACGGATCGCCCCCCCTCGCCCCCCCTCGCTCCCCATCGCCCCCCCTCGCCCCCCTCAGCCCCCATCGCCCCCCCTCGCCACCCATCGCCCCCCATCGCCCCCCCTCGGCCCCCCATCGCACCCCATCGCCCCCCATTGCCCCCCCATTGCCCCCCATCGCCCCCCAACGCCCCCGACCTCCCCCCATCGCCCCCCATCGCCCCCCATCCCCCCCCCTCGCCCCCCCTCGCCCCACGTCGCACCCCATCGCCCACCATCGCCCCCCATCATCCCCCATCGACCCCCATCGCCCCCCATGGCCCCCCATCGCGCCCCATCACCCCCCCTCGCCCCCCCCCCCGCCCCCCCTCGCGACCCAACGCCCCCCATCGCCCCCCGTCGCCCTCCCATCGCCCCCCATCGCCCCCCCATCGCCCCCCATCGCCCCCCATCACCCCCCCCATCGCCCCCCATCGCCCCCCCTCGCCCCCCATCGCCCCCCATCGCCCCCATCGCCCCAGATCCCCCCCGACTGCCCCCCATCGCGCCCCCTCGCACCCCAATGCCCCCCTTCGCCCCCGCTCGCCCCCCATCGCCCCCCATCGCCCCCCATCGCCCCCCACCGCCCCCCGTCGCCCCCTCTCGTACCCTGACGCCCCCCTTCGCCCCCCCATCGCCCCCCCTCGCCCCCCCTCGCACCCTCTCGAACCCCCTCGCCCCCCATCGCCCCCCAGGGCCCCCATCGCCCTCCATCGCCCACCATCGCCTCCCACCGCCCCCCATCGCTCCCCACCGCCCCCCCTCGCACCCCAAACGCCCCCCTTCGCCCCCCATCGCCCCCCATCGCCCACCATCGCCCCGCATCGCCCCCGCTCGCCACTCATCGCCCCCATCACCCCCATTGCCCCCCCATCGCCCCCAATCGCCCCCGATCGCCCCCGATATAGCCCCCTCTCGCCCCCCATCGCCCCCCATCGCCCCCCCATTGCCCCCCCATTGCCCCCCATCGCCTCCCATCGCCCCCCATCGCCCCCAATCGCCCCCCAACGCCACCCATTGCCCCCCCTCGCCCCCCCTCGCCCCCCATCGCCCCCCATCACCCCCCCCTCTCCCCCCATTGCCCACCATCGCCCCGCATTGCTCCCCATCGCCCACCATCGCCCCGCATTGCCCCCCCTCGCCACCCATCGCCCTCCATCGCCCCCCATTGCCCCCCCTATCGCCCCCGATCGCCCCCTATCGCCCCCATCGCCACCGATAGCCCCCCATCGCCTCCCATCGCCCCCCATCGCCCCCGTACGCCCCCCGTTGCCCCCCATCGCCCCCCTCGCCCCCCCTCGCCCCCCATCGCCCCTGATCGCCCCGGAGTGCACTTCGCGACCACTTCGCGACCACTTCGCAACCGCTTCGCGACCAATTCGCGACCACTTCGCGAAGACTTCGCGACCACTTCGCGACCACTTCGCGACCACTTCGCGACCACTTCGCGACCACTTCGCGACCACTTCGCGACCAGTTCGTGACCACTTCGCGACCACTTCGCGACCACTTCGCGACCACTTCGCGACCACGTCGCGACCACTTCACGACAATCGCGACCACTTCGCCACCACTTCGCGACCACTTTGCGACCACTTCACGACATTCGCGAGCACTTCGCGGCCAATTCGCGACCACCTCGCGACCACTTCGCGACCACTTCGTGACCATTTCGCGACCACTTCGCGACCACTTCGCGACCACTTCGCGACCACGTCGCGACCACTTCACGACAATCGCGACCACTTCGCGACCACTTCGCCACCACTTTGCGACCACTTCACGACAATCGCGAGCACTTCGCGGCCAATTCGCGACCACTTCGCGACCACTTCGCGACAATTGCAACCACTTCGCGACCACTTCGCGACCACTTCGCGACCACTTCGCGTCCACTTCGCGACCACTTCGCGACCACTTCGCGACCACTTCGCCACCACTTCGCGACCACTTCGCGACCACTTCGCGACCGCTTCGCAACCACTTCGCTCCCCATCGCCCCCCATCGCCCCCCATCGCCCCCCATCACCCCTCATCGCCCCCCATCGCCCCCCATCGCCCCGCATCGCCCCCCACCGCCCCCCATAGCCCCCCATCGCCCCCCATCGCTCTCCAACGCCCCCCCTCGTCCCCCAACGCCCCCCCTCGCCCCCCCTCGCCCCCCATCGCCCCCCATCGCCCCCCATTGCCCCCCCTCGCCCCCCATCGCCCCCCATCGCCCCCCATTGCCCCCCCATCGCCCCCCATCGCCCCCCCTCGCCCCCCATCGCCCCCCATCGCCCCCCATTGCCCCCCCATCGACCCCCACCGACCCCCCTCGCCCCCCATCACCCCCCCATCGCCCCCCATCGCCCCCCATCGCCCCCCCTCGCCCCCCATCGCCCCCCATCGCCCCCCATCGCCCCCCCTCAACCCCCTCGCCCCCCATCGCCCCCCATCGCCCCCCATCGCCCCCCCTCGCCCCCCATCGCGCCCCATCGCCCCCCATCGCCCCTCATCGCCCCCCATCGCCCCCCATCGCCCCCCATCGCCCCGTGTCGCCCCCCATCGCCCCCCATCGCCCCGGATAGCCCCCCCTCGCCCCCCCTCGCTCCCCATCACCCCCCATCGCCCCCCATCGCCCCCCCTCAGCCCCTTATCGCCCCCCCTCGCCCCCCATCGCCCCCCATCGCCCCCCATCGCCCCCCCTCGCCCCCCATCGCGCCCCATCGCCCCCCATCGCCCCTCATCGCCCCCCATCGCCCCCCATCGCCCCCCATCGCCCCGTGTCGCCCCCCATCGCCCCCCATCGCCCCCGATAGCCCCCCCTCGCCCCCCCTCGCTCCCCATCACCCCCCATCGCCCCCCATTGCCCCCCCATTGCCCCCCCATTCCCCCCCATTGCCCCCCTCGCTGCCATTCGCCCCCCATCGCCCCCCATCGCCCCCCATCGCCCCCCATCGCCCCCCGTCGCCCCCCATTGCCCCCCATCACCCCCCATCGACCACCAGCGCCCCCCATCGCCCCCCATCGCTCCCCATCGCCCCCGATCGCCCCCGATCGCCCCCCCTCGCCCCCCATCGCCCCCAATCGACCCCCCTTTGCCCCCCCATTGCCCCCCATTGCCCCCCATCGCCCCCCATCGCCACCCATTGCCCCCCCCATCGCCCCCCCCATCGCCCCCCATCGCCCCCCATCGCCCCCCATCGCCCCCCATCGCCCCGCAGCGCCCCGCATCGCCCCCCACCGGGCCCCATTGCCCCCCAACGCACTCCACCACCCCCCCTTGCCCCCCCTCGCCCCCCGACGCCCGCCATCGCCCCCCATCGCCCCTCCCCACCCCCCCTCGTGCCCCATCGCCCCCCATCGCCCCCCATTGCCCCCCAACTGCCCCCCATCGCACCCCACCACCCCCCTTCGCCCCCCCTCACCCCCCGACGCCCGCCATCGCCCCCCAGCGCCCCCTATCGCCCCTCCTCGCCCCCCCTCGCCCCCCATCGCCCCCTCATCGCCCCCCATCGCCCCGGATTGCTCCGGATCGCCCCCCCCTCGCACCCCCTCACTCTGCATCGCCCCCCATCGCCCCCTATCGCCCCGCATCGCCCCCCCCTCGCCCTCCCTCGCTCCCCATTGCCCCCCCATTGGCCCCCATCGCCGCTCATGGACCCCACCGCCCCCCCTCCCCCCCCCTCGCCCCTCCTCGCCCCCCATCGCCCCCCATCGCTCCCCAGCTCCCCCCCCTCAACCCCCTCGCCCCCCCCCGCCCCCCATCGCCCCCCATCGCCCGCCATCGCCCCCGATGGCCCCCGATCGCCCCCCATCGCCCCCCATCGCCCCCCATTGACCCCCATCGCCCCCAATCGCCCCCTATCGCCCCGCATCGCCCCCCCCTCGCCCTCCCTCGCTCCCCATCGCCCCCCATCGCCCCCCATTGCCCCCCCATTGCCCCCATCGCCGCTCATCGACCCCGCAGCCCCCCGTCCCCCCCCCTCGCCCCTCCTAGCGCCCCATCGCCCCCCATCGCTCCCGAGCTCCCCCCCTCACCCCCCTCGCCCCCCATCGCCCCCCATCGCTCGCCATCGCCCCCGATGGCCCCCGATCGCCCCCCATCGCCCCCCACCGCCCCCAATCGCCCCCCATTGCCCCCCATCGCCCCTCATCCACCCTTAGCGCCCCCCATTGCCCCCGATAGCCCCCCAGCGCCCCCCCTCGCTCCCCATCGCCCCCCATTGCCCCCCCATTGTCCCCCATCGCCCCACATCGCCCCCCACCGCCCCCCCTCGCCCCTCCTCGCCCCCCCATCGCCCCCCATCGCTCCCCATCGCCCCCCCTCACCCCGCTCAGCCCCCCTCGCCCCCCATCGCCCCACCTTGCTCCCCGCTCGCCCCCCATCGCCCATCATCGCCCCGCATCGCCCCGCATCGCCCCCCATCACCCCCCATTGCCCCCCCTCGCCCCACCTCGCACCCCATCGCCTCGCATTGCCCCCCATTGCCCGCAATCGCCCTCCATCGCCCCCCATCGCCCCCCATCGCCCCCCATTGCCCCCCCTCGCTCCCCCTCGCCCCCCATCGCCCCCCCTCGCCCCCGCTTGCCCCCCATCGCCCCCCATCGCCCCCCATTGCCCCCCATCGCCCCGCATCGCCCCGCATTGCCCCTCATCACCCCCAGTTGCCCCCCATCGCACCCCAGCCCCCCCTCGCCCCCCATCGCCCCCCATCGCCCCCAATCACCCCCCATCGCCCCTTCCTCGCCCCAATTCGCACCCCATCGCCCCCCAATCGCCCCCCATTGCCCCCCAACCGCCCCCCATCGCCCCCCATCGCCCCCCATCGCCTCCCCTCGCTCCCCATCGCCCCCCATCGCCCCCCATTGCCCCCCATCGCCTCCCATTGCCCCCCATCGCCCCCCATCGCCCCCCATCGCCCCCCATCGCCCCCCATCGGCCCCCATAGCTCCCCCTTGCCCCCCCCCCCCTCCCAATCGCCCCCGATCGCCCCCCATCGCCCCGCATCGCCTCCCATCGCCCCCCCACGCCCCCCCTCGCCCCCCTCGCCCCCTTCGCCCCCCATCCACCCCAATAGCCCCCCATCGCCACCCATCGCCCCCCTCCGCGCCCCGTCGCGCCCAATCGCCCCACATTGCCCCCCCATTGCCCCCCATTGCCTCCCATTGCCCCCCATCGGCCCCAAGCGCTCCCCCTCCCCCCCCATCGCCCCCCATCGCCCCCCATCGCCCCCCATCGCCCCTCCTTGCCCCCCCTTGCCCCCCCTCGCCCCCCGCAACCCCGATCGCCCCCCATCGCCCCCAATCACCGCCCCTAGCCCCCCAACGCCCCCCCTCGCCCCCCCCTCGCCCCCGATCGCCGCCCATCGCCCCCCATCGCCCCCCATCGCCCCCCCCTCGCCCCCCCCGCCCCCCATCGCCCCCCATCGCCCCCAATCAGCCCCCATCGCCCCGCATTGCCCCCCCTCGCCCCCTCTCGCCCCCGATCGCCCCCCCTCGCCACCCATCGCCCCCCATCGCCCCCCACCTCGCCCCCCCCCCCCTCGCCCCCCCCCTTCGCCCCCCCCCTCACCCCCTCATTGCCCCCAATCGCCCCCCATCGCCCCCCATTCGCCCCCCATCGCCCCCCCCATGGCCCGCCATCGCCTCCCATCGCCCCCCATGGCCTCCCATCGCTCCCCATCGCCCCCCATCGCCCCCCATCGCCCCCGATCGCTCCTCATCGCCAGCCCCTCGCCCCCCATCACCCCCCATCGCCCCCCATCGCCCCCCATCGCCCCCCATCGCCTCCCCTCGCCCCCCCGCGCCCCTCCCCGCCCCCCATCGCCCCCCATCGCCCCCCATCGCCCCCCATCGCCCCCCATCGCCTGCGATCGCTCCCCATCGCCCCCCATCGCCCCCCATCGCCCCTCATCGCTCCCCATCGCCACCCCCTCGCCCCCCATCAGCCCCCACCGCCCCTCCCCCCATCGCCCCCCATAGCCCCCGATCGCCCCCCCTCACCCCCCCTAGCCCCCCCTCGCCCCCGATCGCCGCCCATCGCCGCCCATCGTCCCCCATCGCCCCCCATCGCCCCCCCCCCCATCGCCCCCCATCTCGCCCCCACTCTCGCCCCCCCCAGCGCCCCCCCACGCCCCCGATCGCCCCTCCTCGCCCCCCCCACGCCCCCCCTCGCACCCCCTCGCCCCCCCCATCGCCCCCCATCGCCCCCCATCGCCCCCCATCGCCCCCCCATCGCCCCCCCTCGCACCCTCTCGCACCCCCTCGCCGCCGATCGCCCCCCATCGCCCCCCCTCGCTCCCAATCAACCCCCATCGCCCCCCACGGCCCCCCATCGCCCCCTATTGCCCCCCCCCCCCATCGCCCCCCCAGCGCCCCCCCACGCCCCCCCTCGCCCCCAATCGCCCCCCTGATCGCCCCTCAACTCGCCCCCCCCCTCGCCCCCCCTCTCGCCCCACCCTCAGCCCCCCCCGCCCCCAATCGTCCCCAATCACCCCCCATCGCCCCCCATCGCACCCCCTCGCCCACCATCGCCACCCATCGCCCCCCCTCGCCCCCCCTTGCCCTCCATCGCCCCCCCAGCGCCCCCCATCGCCCCCCAACGCCCCCCATCGCCCCCCATCCCCCCCCCCATCGCCCCCCACCTTGCCCCCCCCTCGCCCCCCAGCGCCCCCCCATGCCCCCCCATCGCCCCCCATCGCCCCCCCTCGCCCCCCTCGCCCCTCTCGCTCCCCATCGCCCCCCATCGCCCCCCCTTGCCCCCCATCGCCTCCCATCGCCCCCCATCACCCCCCATCGCTCCTGATTGCCCCCCATCGCCCCCCATCGGCCCCGATCGCTCCCCCTCGCCCCTCCTCCCCTCCCCATCGCCCCCAATCGCCCCCGATAGGCCCCAATCGCCCCCCATCGCCCCCCCCCGCCCCCCCTCGCGCTCCACCGCCCCCAATCGCCCCCCATTCCCCCCCATCGCCCCCCATCGCCCCCCTACCCCCCCATCGCCCCCCATCGCCCCCCATCGCCCCCCATCGCCCGTCCTCGCCCCCCCTCGCCCCCCCTCGCCTGCCACACCCCCCATCGCCCCCCATCGCCCCCAATCACCCCCCATCGCCCCACCTCGCCCCCCCTCGTCCCCGATCGCCCCCCATCGCCCCCCATCACCCCCCATCGCCCCCCCCCCTCGCCCCGCAACTCGCCCCCCCCTCGCCCCCCCCCTCGCCCCCTCCTCGCCCCCCCGCCCGCCCCCCATCGCCCCCAATCACCCCCCATTGCCCCCCATCGCCCCCCTCATCGCCCCCCCCATCGCCCCCCACCTCGCCCCCCCCCTCGCCCCCCGATTGCCCCCCATCGTCCCCCATCGCCCCCCATCGCCCCCCATTGCCCCCCCATTGCCCCCCCATCGCCCCCCATCGCCCCCCATCGGCCCCCAACGCTCCCCCTCCCCCCCCATCGCCCCCCTTCGCCCCCCCCGCCCCCCATCCCCCCCCATCGCCCCTAATCACCCCCCATCGCCCCCCATCACCCCCCCTCGCTCCCCATTGCCCCCCATCGCCCCCCTTTGCCCCCCCATTGCCCCCCATTGCCCCCCCATTGCCCCCCCATCGCCCCCCATCGCCCCCCATCGCCCCCCATCGCCCCCCATCGCCCCCCCTCGCCCCCCCTGGCCCCCCCTCGCCCCCCATCGCCCCCCATGGCCCCCCATCGCGCCCCATCGCCCCCCATTGCCCCCCCATTGCCCCCCGTCGCCTCCCATCGCCCCCCATGGCCCCCCATCGCTCCCCATGGCCCCCCATGGCCCCCCATAGCCCCCCATCGCCCCCCATCGCCCCCCCTCGCCCCCCCTCGCCCCCGATCGCCGCCCATCGCCCCCCATAGCCTCCCCCCCATAGCCCCCCACCTTGCCCCCCCCCCTCGCCCCCCCAGCGCCCCCCCACGCCCCCCCTCGCCCCCCCTTGCCCCTGATCGCCCCCCATCGCCCCCCCCCGATCGCCCCCCCTCGCCCCCCCCCTCGCCCCCCATTGCCTCCCCTCGCCACTCATCGCCCCCCATCGCCCCCCATCGCCCCCCATCGCCCCCCATCGCCCCCCCCTCGCCCCCCCTCGCACCCTCTCGAACCCCCTCGCCCCCCATCGCCCACCATTGCCCCCCCTCGCCCCCCATCGCCCCCCCATCGCCCCCCATCACCCCCATCGCCCTCGGTCCCCCCCCACTGCCCCCCATCGCGCCCCCTCGGATCCCAACACCCCCCTTCGCCCCCGCTCGCTCCCCATCGCCCCCCTCGCCCCCCACTGCCCCCCCATCACCCCCCATCGCCCCCCATCGCCCCCCATCGCTTCCCACCGCCCCCCATCGCCCACCCTCGCACCCCAACGCCCCCCTTCGCCCCTTGTCGCCCCCAATCGCCCCCCATCGCCCCCCATCGCCCCCCATCGCCCCCGATAGCCCCCCATTGCACCCCCTCACCCCCCATCGCCCTCCATTGCCCCACAATTGCCCCCCCATTGCCTCCCCTCGCCCCCCATCGCCCCCCATCGCCCCCCCATCGCCCCCCCTCGCCCCGCATCGCCCCGCATCGCCCCGCATCGCCGCCCAACGCCCCCCATCGCCCCCCATCCCCCATTGCCCCCCCTCGCCCCCCATCGCCCCCCCATCGCCCCCCATCGCCCCGGATCGCGACGGATCGCCCCCCCCTCGCCCCCCCTCGCTCCCCATCGCCCCCCCTCGCCCCCCCTCGCCCCCCTCAGCCCCCATCGCCCCCCCTCGCCACCCATCGCCCCCCATCGCCCCCCATCGCCCCCCCTCGGCCCCCCCTCGCTCCACATCGCCCCCCCTCGCCCCTCCCTCGCCCCCCATCGCCCCCCATTGCCCCCCCATTGCCGCCCATCGCCCCCCAACGCCCCCCACCTCCCCCCATCGCCCCCCATCGCCCCCCATCCCCCCCCCTCGCCCCCCCTCGCCCCACGTCGCACCCGTTCGCCCACCATCGCCCCCCATCATCCTCCATCGACCCCCAACGCCCCCCATGGCCCCTCCTCGCCCCTTCTCGCCCCCCCCTCGCCCAACCTCGCCCCCCTCGCCCCCCATCGCCCCCCATTCGCCCTCCATCGCCCCCCTCATCGCCCCCCACCTCGCCCCCCCGCTCGCCCCCCCCTAGCCCCCCATCGCCCCCCATCGCCCCCAATCACCCCCCATCGCCCCCCCTCGCCCCCCCTCGCCCCAGATCGCCCCCCATCACCCCCCGTCGCCCCCCATCGCCCCCCGAATCGCCCCCCACCTCGCCCCCCCCCCTCGCCCCCCCATTGCCCCCCATCGCCCCCCATCGCCCCCCATCGCCACCCAGTGCCCCCCATTGCCCCCCATTGCCCACCAATTGCCCCCCATTGCCCCCCATCGCCCCCCATCGCCCCCCATCAGCCCCGATAGTCCCCCATCGCCCCGCATCGCCCCCCCTCGCCCTCCCTCGCTCCCCATTGCCCCCCTTTGCCCCCCATTGCCCCCCCATCGCCCCCCCATCGCCCACCCTCGCCCCCCCCTCGCCCGCCATCGCCCCCCATCGCCCCCCATCGCCCCCCATCGCCCCCGATAGCCCCCCATCGCCCCCCCTCGCCCCCCATCGCCCTCCATTGCCCCCGATCGCCCCCTATCGCCCCCCATTGCCTCCCCTCGCCCCGCATCGCCCCCCATCGCCCCGCATCGCCACCCATCGCCCCCCCTTGCCCTCCATCGCCCCCCCATCGCCCCCCATCGCCCCGGATCGCTCCGGATCGCCCCCCCCTCGCCCCCCCTCGCCCCCCCTCGCTCCCCATCGCCCCCCCTCGCCCCCCATCGCCTCCCATCGCCCCTCATCGCCCCCCATCGCCCCCCATCGCCCCCCATCGCCCCCCCTTGCCCCCCATCGCCCCCCCATCGCCCCCCATCGCCCCGGATCGCTCCGGGTCGCCCCCCCTCGCCCCCCCTCGCCACCCATCGCCCCCATCGCCCCCCATCGCCCCCCAACGCCCCCCAGCTCCCCCCATCGCCCCCCATCGCCCCCCATCCCCCCCCCTCGCCCCCCCTCGCCCCACGTCGCACCCCATCGACCACCATCGCCCCCAATCGCCCCCCATCACCCCCCATCACCCCCCATCGCCCCCCCATCGCCCCGCATCGCCCCCCATCGCCCCCCCTCGCCCCCCCCGCCCCCCATCGCCACCCATCGCCCCCAATCACCCCCCATCGCCCCCCATCGCCCCACCTCGCCCCCCCTCGCCCCCCATCGCCCCCCATCGCCCTCCATCGCCCCCCTCATCGCCTCCCACCTCGCCACCCCCTCGCCCCCCCCTAGCCCCCCATCGCCCCCACCCCCCATCGCCCCCCCTCGCCCCCCCTCGCCGCCCCTCACCCCAGATCGCCCCCCATCGCCCCCCGTCGCCCCCCCAATCGCCCCCCACCTCGCCCCCCCATTGCCCCCTATCGCCCCCCATCGCCCCCCATCGCCACCCATTGACCCCCATTGCCCCCCCATTGCCCCCCATTTTGCCCCCCCCATCGCCCCCTCATCGCCCCCCCTCGCCCCCCCCTCGCCCGCCATCGCCCCCATCGCCCCCCTTCATCGCCCTCCATCGCTGCCCATCGCCCCCTGATTGCCCCCCATCGCCCCCCATGGCCTGCCATCGCTCCCCATCGCCCCCGATCGCCCCCCATAGCCCCCCATCGCCCGCCATCGACCCCCCTCGCCCCCCCTCGCCCCCCCTCGCCCCCCATCGCCCCCCATCGCCCCGCATCGCCCCCCATCGCACCCCCCCCATCGCCCCCCCTCGCCCCCCATTGCCCCCCCTCGCCACCAATCGCCCCCCATCGCCCCCCATCGCCCCCCATCGCACCCCTCGCCCCCCCTCGCACCCTCTCGCACCCCATCGCCCCCCATCGCCCCCCATCGCCCCCCATCAGCCCGCATCGCCCCCCCATCGCCCTCCATCGCCCCGCATCGCCCCGCATCGCCCCCCCTTGCCCCCCATGTCCCCCCATCGCACCCCACCGCCCCCCCTCGCCCCCCCTCGCCCTCCAACGCCCCCCATCGCCCCCCATCGCCCCTTCTCGCCCCCCATCGCCCCCCATCTCCCCCCATCGCCCCCCCTCGCCCCCCATCGCCCCCCCATCGCCCCCCATTGCCCTCCATTGCCCCCCAATTGCCCCGCCATTGCCCCCCCATTGGCTCCCTCGCCCCCATCGCCCCCCATCGCCCCCCATCGCCCCCCCTCGCCCCGCATCGCCGCCCACCGCCCCCCATCGCCCCCCATCCCCCATTGCCCCCCCTCGCCCCCCAACGCCCCCCATTGCCCCCGGTCGACTCCCATCGCCCTCCTCGCCCCTCATCGCCCCCCATCGCCTCCCATCGCCCCCCCTTGCCCCCCATCGCCCCCCCTCGCCCCCCATCGCCCCGGATCGCTCCGGATCGCCCCCCCCTCGCCCCCCCTCGCCCCACCTCGCTCCCCATCGCCCCCCCTCGCCCCCCATCGCCCCCCCTCGCCACCCATCGCCCCCCATCGCTGCCCCTCGGCCCCCCCTCGCCCCCCCTCGCTCCACATCGCCCCCCCTCGCCCTCCCTCGCCCCCATCGCCCCCCATTGCCCCCCCATTGCCCCCCATCGACCCCCAACGCCCCCCACCTCCTTCCATCGCCCCCCATCCCCCCCCCCTCGCCCCCCCTCGCCCCACGTCGCGCCCCCATCACCCCCCTCGCCCACCATCGCCCCCCATCACCCCCGATCACCCCCATCACCCCCCATCGCCCTCCATGGCCCCTCCTCGCCCCCCCTCGCCCCCCCCGCCCCCCATCGCCACCCATCGCCCCCAATCACCCCCCATCGCGCCCCATCGCCCCACCTCGCCCCCCCTCGCCCCCCATCGCCCCCCATCGCCCTCAATCGCCCCCCTCATCGCCCCCCACCTCGCCCCCCCCCTCGCCCCCCCCTAGCCCCCCATCGCCCCCAATCGCCCCCAATCACCCCCCATCGCCCCCCTCGCCCCCTCGCCCCCCCTCGCCCCAGATCGCCCCCCATCGCCCCCGTCGCCCCCATCGCCCCCCATTGCCCCCCATTGCCCCCCATTGCCCCCCATCGCCCCCCAATCGCCCCCCCTCGCCCCCCCCTCGCCCGCCATCGCCCCCCATCGCCCCCCTTTATCGCCCCCCATCGCCCCCCATCGCCCCCCCATTGCCCCCCATCGCCTCCCATCGTCCCCCATGGCCCCCCATCGCTCCCCATCGCCCTCCATCGCCCCCCATAGCCCCCCATCGCCCCCCCTCGCCCCCCATCGCCCCCCATCGCCCCACATCGCCCCCCATCGCACCCCACCACATCGCCCCCCATTGCCCCCCCTCGCCACCAATCGCCCCCCATCGCCCCCCATCGCCCCCCATCGCATCCCCTCGCCCCCCCTCGCAGCCTCTCGCACCCCGTCGCCCCCCATCGCCCCCCATCGCCCCCCATCAGCCCGCATCGCCCCCCCATCGCCCTCCATCGCCCCGCATCGCCCCCCCTTGCCCCCCCTTGCCCCCCATTTCCCCCCATCGCACCCCACCGCCCCCCCCGCCCCCCCTTGCCCCCCGCCGCCCCCCATGGCCCCCCATCGCCCCTTCTCGCCCCCCATCGCCCCCCATCGCACCCCATCGCCCCCCGTCGCCCCCCCTCGCCCCCCATCGGCCCCCCATCGCCCCCCATCGCCCTGCATTGCCCCCCAATTGCCCCGCCATTGCCCCCAATTGCCTCCCCTCGCCCCGCATCGCCCCGCATCGCCGCCCACCGCCCCCCATCGCCTCCCATCCCCCATTGCCCCCCCTCGCCCCCCAACGCCCCCCATTGCCCCCCATCGCCTCCCATCGCCCCCCATCGCCCCCCATCGCCCCTCATCGCCCCCCATCGCCCCCCATCGCCCCCCATCGCCCCCCATCGCCCCCCATCGCCCCCCATCCCCCCTCATCGCCCCCCCCCATCGCCCTTCACCTCGCCCCCCCTCGCCCTCCAAGCGCCCCCGCACGCCCCCCTTGACCCCCCCCATCGCCCCCCAACGCCCCCCACCGCCCCCATCGCTCCCCATCGCCCCCAATCGCCCCCCATTCCCCCCACTCGCCCCCCATCGCCCCCGATCGCCCCCCATCGCCCCCCATTGCCCCCCATTGCCCCCAGTCGCCCCCCATTGCCCCCCATTGCCCCCCATCGCCCCCCATCATCCCCAATCGCCCCCCCTCGCCCCCATCGCTCTGCATCGCCCCCCATCGCCCCCCATCGCCCCTTATCGCCCCCCCTCGCCCCGCTTCGCTCCCCATCGCCCCCCCTCGCCCCCCCTCTGACCCTCGCCCTCCATCGCCCCCCATCGCACCCCCTCGCCCCCCCTCGCACCCTCTCGCACCCCGTCGCCCCCCATCGCCCCCATCGCCCCCCATCAGCCCGCATCGCCCCCCCATCGCCCTCCATCGCCCCGCATCACCCCGCATCGCCCCCCCTTGCCCCCCATTTCCCCCCATCGCCCCCCATCGCCCCCCCTCGCCCCCCCTTGCCCCCCGCCGCCCCCCATGGCCCCCCATCGCCCCTTGTCGCCCCCCATCGCCCCCCATCGCACCCCATCGCCCCCCGTCGCCCCCCCTCGCCCCCATCGCCCCCCCCATCGCCCCCCATCGCCCTCCATTGCCCCCCAATTGCCCCGCCATTGCCCCCGATTGCCTCCCCTCGCCCCCCATCGCCCCCCATCGCCCCCGTATCGCCCCCCCCTCGCCCCGCATCGCCCCGCATCGCCGCCCACCGCCCCCCGGGGTGCGAGGGGGCGCGATGGGGGGCAGTCGGGGGGGATCTGGGGCGATGGGGGCGATGGGGGGCGATGGGGGGCGAGGGGGGGCGATGGGGGGCGATGGGGGGGTGATGGGGGGCGATGGAGGGGGATGGGGGGCGATGGGATGGGGGGTGATGGGGGGCGATGGGAGGGCGACGGGGGGCAATGGGGGGGCGTTGGGTCGCGAGGGGGTGCGAGGGGGGGCGAGGGGGGGTGATGGGGCGCGATGGGGGGCAATGGGGGGCAATGGGGGGCAATGGGGGGCCATGGGGGCGGAGGGGGGGGCGACGGGGGGCGAGGGGGGGCGTGGGGGGGGCGAGGGGGGGGCGAGGTGGGGGGCGATGGGGGGTGGCGCTGGGGGGCGATAGGGGGCGATGGGGGGCGATGGGCGGCGATCGGGGGCGAGGGCGGGCGAGGGGGGGTGAGGGGGGGCGATGGGGGGCGATGGGGGCGGGGGGGGCGAGGGGGGGCGAGGGGAGGCGATGGGGGGCGATGGGGGGCAATGGGGGGCGATGGGGTCAATGAAGGGCGATGGGGGGCGATGGGGGGCGATGGGGGGCGAGGGGGAGCAAGGGGGGGCGATCGGGGGTGATGGGGGGCGATGGGGGGCGATGGGGGGCGATGGGGGGCGGTGGGAGGCGAGGGGGGCGATTGGGGGCTATCGGAGGCGATGAGGGGCGATGGGGGGCGATGGGGGGCGATGGGGGGCGAGGGGGGGCCACCGGGGGCCAGCAGGGGCGAAGGGGGGTGTTGGGGTGCGAGGGGGCGCGATGGGGGGCAGTGGGGGGTGATGGGGGGCGATGGGGGGCGATGGGGGGGCGATGTGGGGCGATGGGGG
>CAXIWF010001864.1:62339-90360 GCA_964036045.1 Eutreptiella sp. 'Long Island Sound 2002' | reverse complement strand
CCCAATCGCCCCCCATCGCCCCCCCTCGCCCCAGAAGATTCCGGAGCGCCCCCCCCTCGCCCCCCCTCACCTCCCATCGCCTCCCATCGCCCCGCATCGCCCCACCTCGCCCTCCCTCGCGCCCCATTGCCCGCCATCGCCCCCATTTGCCCCTCCATTGCCCCGCATCGCCGCGCATTGACCCCACCGCCCCCCTTCGCCCCCCGTCGCCCCTCCTCGCCCCCCATCGCCCCCCATCGCTCCCCAGCTCCCACCCTCACCCCCCTCGCCCCCATCGCCCCCTATCGCCCCGCATCGCCCCCCCCTCGCCCTCCCTCGCTCCCCATTGCCCCCCCATTGGCCCCCATCGCCGCTCATGGACCCCACCGCCCCCCCTCGCCCCCCCTCGCCCCTCCTCGCCCCCCATCGCCCCCGATCGCTCCCCAGCTCCCCCCCTCACCCCCCTCGCCCCCCCTCGCCCCCCATCGCCCCCCATCGCCCGCCATCGCCCCCGATGGCCCCCGATCGCCCCCCATCGCCCCCCCATTGACCCCCATCGCCCCCAATCGCCTCCTATCGCCCCGCATCGCCCCCCCCTCGCCCTCCCTCGCTCCCCATCGCCCCCCATCGCCCCCCATCGCTCCCCAGCTCCCCCCCCTCAACCCCCTCGCCCCCCCTCGCCCCCCATCGCCCCCCATCGCCCGCCATCGCCCCCGATGGCCCCCGATCGCCCCCCATCGCCCCCCATTGACCCCCATCGCCCCCAATCGCCCCCTATCGCCCCGCATCGCCCCCCCTCGCCCGCCCTCGCTCCCCATCGCCCCCCATCGCCCCCCATTGCCCCCCCATTGCCCCCATCGCCGCTCATCGATCCCGTAGCCCCCCGTCGCCCCCCCTCGCCCCTCCTCGCGCCCCATCGCCCCCCATCGCTCCCGAGCTCCCCCCCTCACCCCCCTTGCCCCCCATCGCCCCCCATCGCTCGCCATCGCCCCCGATGGCCCCCGGACGGCCCCCTATCGCCCCCCACCGCCCCCAATCGCCCTTCATTGCCCCCCATCGCCCCTCATCCACCCTTAGCGCCCCCCATTGCCCCTGATAGCCCCCCAGCGCCCCCCCTCGCTCCCCATCGCCCCCCATTGCCCCCCCATTGTCCCCCATCGCCCCACATCGCCCCCCACCGCCCCCCCTCGCCCCTCCTCGCCCCCCCATCGCCCCCCATCGCTCCCCCTCGCCCCCCCTCACCCCGCTCAGCCCCCCTCGCCCCCCATCGCCCCACCTTGCTCCCCGCTCACCCCCCATCGCCCACCATCGCCCCGCATCGCCCCGCATCGCCCCCCATCACCCCCCATTGCCCCCCCTCGCCCCACCTCGCACCCCATCGCCTCGCATTGCCCCCCATTGCCCGCAATCGCCCTCCATCGCCCCCCATCGCCCCCCATCGCCCCCCATTGCCCCCCCTCGCTCCCCCTCGCCCCCCATCGCCCCCCCTCGCCCCCGCTTGCCCCCCATCGCCCCCCATGACCCCCACCGCCCCCCATGGCCCCCCATGGCCCGCCATGGCCCCCCATCGCCCCCCATCGCCCCCCGTCGTCCCCCATCGCCCCCCATCGCCCCCGATCGCCCCCATCATCCCCCATCGCCCCCCATCGCCCCCCATTGCCCCCCGTTGCCCCCCATCGACCCCCAACACCCCCCAGCGCCCCGCATCGCCCCCCATCGCCCCCCATCGCTCCCCATCGCCCCCCATCGCCCCCCATCGCCCCCATCATCCCCCATCGCCCCCCATCCCGCCCCATTGCCCCCCGTTGCCCCCCATCGACCCCCAACCGCCCCCAGCGCCCCCCATCGCCCCCCATCGCCCCCCATCGCCCCCCATCGCCCCGTATGCGCCCCGCATCGCCCCCCATCGGGCCCCATTGCCCCCCAACGCACTCCACCACCCCCCCTTGCCCCCCCTCGCCCCCCAACGCCCGCCATCGCCCCCCATTGCCCCGCATCGCCCCTCCTCGCCCCCCCTCGTCCCCCATCGCCCCCCATCGCCCCCCATTGCCCCCCAATTGCCCTTCATCGCACCCCACCACCCCCCTTCGCCCCCCCTCACCCCCCGACGCCCGCCATCGCCCCCCATCGCCCCCTATCGCCCCTCCTCGCCCCCCCTCGCCCCCCATCGCCCCCTCATCGCCCCCCATCGCCCCGGATTGCTCCGGATCGCCCCCCCCTCGCACCCCCTCACTCTGCATCGCCCCCCATCGCCCCCTATCGCCCCGCATCGCCCCCCCCTCGCCCTCCCTCGCTCCCCATTGCCCCCCCATTGGCCCCCATCGCCGCTCATGGACCCCACCGCCCCCCCTCGCCCCCCCTCGCCCCTCCTCGCCCCCCATCGCCCCCGATCGCTCCCCAGCTCCCCCCCCTCACCCCCCTCGCCCCCCCTCGCCCCCCATCGCCCCCCATCGCCCGCCATCGCCCCCGATGGCCCCCGATCGCCCCCCATCGCCCCCCATTGACCCCCATCGCCCCCAATCGCCCCCTATCGCCCCGCATCGCCCCCCCCTCGCCCTCCCTCGCTCCCCATCGCCCCCCATCGCCCCCCATTGCCCCCCCATTGCCCCCATCGCCGCTCATCGATCCCGTAGCCCCCCGTCGCCCCCCCTCGCCCCTCCTCGCGCCCCATCGCTCCCGAGCTCCCCCCCTCACCCCCCTCGCCCCCCATCGCCCCCCATCGCTCGCCATCGCCCCCGATGGCCCCCGATCGCCCCCCATCGCCCCCCACCGCCCCCAATCGCCCCCCATTGCCCCCCATCGCCCCTCATCCACCCTTAGCGCCCCCCATTGCCCCCGATAGCCCCCCAGCGCCCCCCCTCGCTCCCCATCGCCCCCCATTACCCCCCCATTGTCCCCCATCGCCCCACATCGCCCCCCACCGCCCCCCTCGCCCCTCCTCGCCCCCCCATCGCCCCCCATCGCTCCCCATCGCCCACCCTCACCCCGCTCAGCCCCCCTCGCCCCCCATCGCCCCACCTTGCTCCCCGCTCACCCCCCATCGCCCACCATCGCCCCGCATCGCCCCGCATCGCCCCCCATCACCCCCCATTGCCCCCCCTCGCCCCACCTGGCACCCCATCGCCTCGCATTGCCCCCCATTGCCCGCAATCGCCCTCCATCGCCCCCCATCGCCCCCCATTGACCCCCCTCGCTCCCCCTCGCCCCCCATCGCCCCCCCTCGCCCCCGCTTGCCCCCCATCGCCCCCCATGACCCCCACCGCCCCCCATGGCCCCCCATGGCCCGCCATGGCCCCCCATCGCCCCCCATCGCCCCCCATCGTCCCCCATCGCCCCCCATCGCCCCCGATCGCCCCCATCATCCCCCATCGCCCCCCATCGCCCCCCATCACGCCCCATTGCCCCCCGTTGCCCCCCATCGACCCCCAACGCCCCCCAGCGCCCCGCATCGCCCCCCATCGCCCCCCATCGCTCCCTATCGCCCCCCATCGCCCCCCGTCGCCCCCCATCGCCCCCCATCCCCCCCCATCGCCCCCCCCATCGCCCCCCCATTGCCCCCCATCGCTTCCCATCGCCCCCCATCGCCCCCCATCGCCCGGCATCGCCCGCCCCATCGCCCCCCACTCGCCCCCCAGCGCCCCCCCACGCCCCCCATCGCCCCCCATCGCCCCCCCTCGCCCCCCATCGCCCCCCATCGCCCCGCATCGCCCCCCATCGCCCCCCATCGCCCCCCATCCCCCCCCATCGCACCCCACCGCCCCCGCACCGCCCCCCTACGCCCCCCATCGCACCACATCGCCCCTCCTCGCCCCCCCTCGCCCCCCATCATCCCCGATCGCCCCCCATCGCCCCCCCTCGCCCCCCATCGCCCCCCCATCGCCCCCCCTCGCCCCAGAAGATTCCGGAGCGCCCCCCCCTCGGCCCCCCTCACCTCCCATCGCCTCCCATCGCCCCGCATCGCCCCACCTCGCCCTCCCTCGCGCCCCATTGCCCGCCATCGCCCCCATTTGCCCCTCCATTGCCCCGCATCGCCGCGCATTGACCCCACCGCCCCCCTTCGCCCCCCGTCGCCCCTCCTCGCCCCCCATCGCCCCCCATCGCTCCCCAGCTCCCACCCTCACCCCCCTCGCCCCCGTCGCCCCCCATCGCCCACCATCGCCCGCCACCGCCACCGATCGCCCCACCTCGCCCCCGATCGCCCCCCATCGCCCGTCATCGCCCCCCATCGCCCGCCATCGCCCCCCATCGCCCCCAATTGCCCCCCATCGCCCCCCCTCGCCCCAGAAGGTTCCGGAGCGCCTCCCCCTCGCCCCCCCTCACCTCCCATCGCCTCCCATTGCCCCGCATCGCCCCACATCGCCCTCCCTCGCGCCCCATTGCCCGCCATCGCCCCCATTTGCCCCTCCATTGCCCCGCATCGCCGCGCATTGACCCCACCGCCCCCTTTCGCCCCCCGTCGCCCCTCCTCGCCCCCCATCGCCCCCCATCGCTCCCCAGCTCCCACCCTCACCCCCCTCGCCCCCGTCGCCCCCCATCGCCCACCATCGCCCGCCATCGCCACCGATCGCCCCAGCTCGCCCCCGATCGCCCCCCATCGCCCGTCATCGCCCCCCATCGCCCCCAATCGCCCCCCATCGCCCCCCATCGCCCCCCAACGCCCGCCATCGCCCCCCATTGCCCCCATCGCCCCCCATTCGCCCCCCATCGGCCCCCCTCGCCACCCCTCGCTCCCCATCGCCCCCCATTGCCCCCCCATTGTCCCCCATCAGCTCCCATCGCCCCCCCTCGCCCCCAATCGCCCCCATCGCCCCGGATCGCTACGGATCGCCCCCCCCCTCGCCCCCCCTCGCCCCCCATCGCCCCCCATCGCCCCTCCTTGCCCCCCATTCGCCCCCCATCGGCCCCCCTCGCCACCCCTCGCTCCCCATCGCCCCCCATTGCCCCCCCATTGTCCCCCATCAGCTCCCATCGCCCCCCCTCGCCCCCGATCGCCCCCCATCGCCCCGGATCGCTACGGATCGCCCCCCCCTCGCCCCCCCTCACCCCCCTTCGCCCCCCCTCGCCCCTCCTTGCCCCCCCATCGCCCCCCATCGCTCCCCATTGCCCCCCCTCTTCCCCCTCGCCCCCCCTCGCCCCCCATCGCCCCACCTCGCCCCCCATGTCCCCCCATCGCCCCCCATCGCCCCCCATTGCCCCCCATGTCCCCCCATCGCCCACCATCGCCCCCCATTGCCCCGCATCGCCCCGCATCGCCCCCCATCACCCCCCGTTGCCCCCCATCGCACCCCAGCGCCCCCCCTCGCGCCCCATCGCCCCCCATCGCCCCCCATCACCCCCCATCGCCCCCCCCTCGCCCCAACTCGCACCCCATCGCCCCCCAATCGCCCCCCATTGCCCCCAATCGCCCCTCATCGCCCCCCATCGCCCCCCATCGCCCCCCATCGCCCCCCCTCGCCCCCCCGTCGCCCCCTGTCGCCCCCCATCGCCCCCCATGCCCCCCAACCGCCCCCCATCGCCCCCCATCGCCCCCCATCGCCCCCCCTCGCTCCCCATCGCCCCCCATCGCCCCCCATTGCCCCCCATTCGCCTCCCATTGCCCCCCATCGCCCCCCATCGCTCCCCATCGCCCCCCATCGCCCCCCATTGGCCCCCATCGCTCCCCCTTGCCCCCCCCCCCCTCCCAATCGCCCCCGATCGCCCCCGATCGCCCCGCATCGCCCCCCATCGCCCCCCCTCGCCCCCCCTCGCCCCCTTCGCCCCCCATCCACCCTTAGCAGCCCCCATCGCCCCCCATCGCCCCCCTCCGCGCCCCATCGCGCCCAATCGCCCCCCATTGCCCCTCCATTGCCCCCCATTGCCTCCCATTGCCCCCCATCGCTCCCCATCGCCCCCCATCGCCCCCCATCAGCCCCAAGCGCTCCCCCTCCCCCCCCATCGCCCCCCATCGCCCCCCATCGCCCCCCATCGCCCTGTGGTGAGTGTGCCAAGGACTGCTCCTGTCGACGCCAGATTTGGTCGCTGGAAGACAGGGTGAAGGAGCTGAAGAAGGCTACCAAGGAGAAAAAGGGGGATGACGATAGCAAGTGGAAGGAGATGGAGCAGAAGCTGGAAAAATTGACCAATCTGGTACAAAATCTGAGCACTACTGGGCTCACTGGACCAGCGCCTACAATGGCAAGTCACCCAGCACCTACCTCCTCAGCTGCACCTGCATCCACGCCTTACGGCGTTCCACATTCTCCGGCACCCCCAGCTTTTACTGGTTCACACCCAGCTTTGACTGGAAATTCTGGTATTCCCCCTACTGGATTTACAAGTCCTATTGGGCTTAATCTGGGTCCCGAAGGAGGAGAATCTTCGTCAGGAAGGTGTGTACTGTCCGTAAGTAGTGTTGGTGATATTGATGGAAAGGCAAAGACCACCGTAAAGGAGAGATCAATGGCCTTGAAGAAGAAGGACAAAGAAAAGAAAGAAAACGAAGCCAAATTGAGGGAAAAACAGAAGAAATTGAAGGAGATGAGGCTTCATCGAGCACAATCAACGCCGTTTGTACAGCCTACAGTGGACCAGGCGTTGTTGGCGACCGCAATTGCTCAAGCACAGGCAATGGGAGGCGCCGCCGTCAACCCAGTTTTTGTCAATCCTGTTGGCACATCCACAGGTTTCAACCTGAACCACCTGCTCAACCCTTTGCACATGAGGCTCAGAGGTTCAGTGATGAAGCAGCCCAAGTTCTCAGGACACCCAAACTACTGGGCGTCCTTCGGAAGACAAATTTATGGTTTGGCTGCAGACAGAGAAACTGGACAAGGAACTCTGGATTCTCGGGTTGATGGACTGTTTGACTGGCAAACTCAGGGAAAGTACATATAATCTTTATGTGGAAAGGCAGAATCAAGGAGATCCCCTTACTTATGAAGAGCTGTGGCGAAGTCTCAAAAAGAAAGGCTCTCGACTCCCTGAGGATCATTACAGGAACCGTCTTGAGAACTTCAGGGCGATTAAGAAATTGTTTCTTGAAGAGATCCAAATAGCAGAGCAGGATTGGGAGTTTTTGGTGCTGGAGGCGGAGAACTCGGAAGAAGGCCTTTCTGAAGGCGAGATGAAGAAGATTCTCCTGAGCAAGCTCACGCCGGAGACCAAGCAGAAGATCAGGGACTCCCAGGCGGACCAAAACGTCCTGGGCAACTGGGTTGAAGTCCGAGGATTGCCGGAGACTGTGGGAAAAATGGCAGTTCGTGAGTTGCTAGACTCTATCAGTGCTACGGGATTGAAAGACATCACCATTCGTGAGGGCAGATGGAGAGTTGGTTTCCATGATTCTGAACAGTCGGAGCTTTTCTGTAGCATGGTGGATGGAAAAGTGAAGTATAAGGGGACAGTTTTGAAGGTGCGGCCGTGGATCTTCTCGTATGGAGTCGACCAGATCTGGGACCAACTTGAAAAGTATGCAAACTTAGAACGCCAGAAGTCACAGGATGCACAAGGCTTCGGAGGCAAGGTCAGTGCCGTTGGTGAGAAGGGATGCTACGTGTGCATTGCCCTTGGAAAGGAAGGTCGAGCGGCGACTCACACAACCGCAGATCACAGGTGGACGCCCTCAGATATCAAGAGAATCTATTCCAAAATGGATGGAAAGGGAAATTCTCCCAAAAATCCCCAGCAGGATCGAGCACGAGATGCTGACCAGCATGGAAGGGGAAAGGGTAAAGGGCAGTCCAAAGGAAAGAACAGGGATTGGACACCAAAAGATTACTCGCAGCAAGGCAGAGATCAAAGCGGGCCAAGATGGACCGATGCTGGTGGAAAATCTGGTGAAAAATCTGGCGAAAAGAGTGGAAAGGGACAAGGAAAGTCCGCGAATCAAGAAGATTCCAAGGTGAATGGCAACCCCCTGTATACGGAGACGCCAGCAAACAAGACCTTCGGCAAAAACAAGGATACTGGAGGTCGAGGCAAGGGCAGATCCAACGAATCCAACCCCAATTCCAACACCTGCAACAACAAAGGCCAAGGAGGTAAGAAAGGTGGTGGTGGAAAGTCATTTGGTGGTCGTGGACGTGGAAAAGGAGTCAATGCCGTTGAAGCAGGAGAAGAATGGGTTGACGAAGGACAAGTACAGGACGTGCAGCCGAACGTCGAAGAAGAATGGCAATAGGGAAGCCAACTTGACCCAATTCCCAACACTGGGGTTGAGTGGCACGAAACAAAGCCCATCAGGGTAGTTGAGGCGGTGGATGGACGCTGCTGGGATCGGCTGGCGCGTTCCTCCGGCCTCCTGTACTCTGCCTGGGTCCTCAGCGCTGTCCGGCGGGGCAAGCAGCGCCAGTTTGTCTGCTGGATCCAGGTCAGGACGACAGAAGGTAAGGTTAAACTTGCCAAATGTCTGATTGACAATGGTTCAGAGGTCAATCTGGTGAGGAGAGGCTTTCTGCAGGAGAACGAGGCGAAGATGTCCTCGACACCTGTCCAGCTGGAGGGAGTGAGCGGACATCGCCTTGAAGGTGGCGTCAGAGAGGCAGAGTTGGCGGTCAGATTGGTGAAACAATCTGTCTGGAGCGTGGAGGAGACGGTGACGGAGGAGTGGTTTTCTGGAAAATTCTATGAAGCCACCATAAAGTATGATTTATTCTTGGGTCAACCATGGCTTCACGCTCACCGTGTGTCGCCCATGGGACACAGGACATGCTTCCTCGCGGATCCGTCGACCAGCGACCCGTCCGACCTGTATTATCTGCACCCATACACCAAGAGTATACACCAATTCAAGGAGCGAAATAAGCTGCATATTCACCGAGATGGGCAGGAATGGACAGGGAATCAAGAAGAATTCGACGAAGGAAAGGTGGAATCATTGAACTGCAAGAAGTGGAAGTCAGTTCGCTATCGTGTAGCCGACAAATGGCGCGACATTCTGGTGGATTACTTCGAAAAGAACCACAATTTTCGTCCGCAAGTTGATGCCTTTGCAAACAACAGAAATAAAAGATTTCCAAGGTTCTACGACGATGCCTGGAGTGAGGACTGGTCTGAACTTTTATGGATCAATCCTCCCTTCGACGGTTTTCCTCGTGTGGTGCAGAAGCTGAAGCAATCCGGCGCAAAGGCGATTTTAATTGTCCCCAACTGGCCAAAACAATCTTGGTTCAAGGGCATTGTGGACATTTCAATCGACATTGTCGAGCTACATCACAAGGGAGTGAAGCTGTATTGCGAAGACAATGGCAAGCCTTTGCCACAGCGTTCGTGGAGCACGTTGGCGTGCTTAGTTGACGGAAATCTGGGAGATTATTGGCAAGATGACAGTGAAATGGGAACAGAAGAGGTCATCTCAAATTCCTCAAGAATCGACGAAATTGAGGTGGATCGAGACGATCGAGAGCGGAATCCCGACATATAGCCGCGGAAGGAGGGAAGGACAATCGGCGTCCCTCAAGAGAACGCCTCCATCCATTCCAATTCGTCCCCATCAGACAAGAATCAAGCCAAAAATGTCAAGATTTCAAGCAAGAATGACGACAAATTTCCAAGATTTTCACCTGAATTGACAGGAATGCAGCTGAATTCGTCCGACCATCCCTTCAAGACATTTGTGGACCCCCTTAATTGGTGGGATCCCACAGAGGACCGAGCTCAGGTGAGCTTCATCCGCCAACAATGCGACGAAGAAGTTTGGAATGAAGTGGCCAAGAATACGAGACCACGACCAACAATTCGCAAATTGGTGGACATAATGTCGGTGATTAAATGTGGGAATCAGGTCACCGGAGAGAAGATATCTGCAAGAAGGGACGCAGTGGTCGAAGATTATTAAGATGAGGTGCTGAGTGGGAAGTTGTGGAAAAACCCCCCAATTCGATGTGAAAATGGGGAAGCCAAGATGGAGATAATCCAAGGCTCAAAGGTGCACAAACAACGTCCATTCTACCTTCACGGCACAAAGCAGATGCCCTGCGAAAGATTATTGAGCGCAATCTCTATGAGTTCGGTTGGTTGGAGGGCTGCATGAGTTCTGAGTGGTGTTCAGCACCATTTACTGTGCCAAAACCCCCACCTGCTGACCAATCCAGCATAGATGCTTGGCGTCTAGTGGTGGATTACAGAGCTCTGAATGCCGCCACGGCACCTGACGCGCATCCCCTTCCTTTAATCGAGAAGGAGATCGCCGCGAGAGCCAAAGGTAAGCTCTTTACTGTGTTGGATTTGCGCCATGGCTTTCACCAAATGCCACTTTGAAAGGAGGGCTGGCATTTGACGGCAATGTGCACGCCCTGTGGCACTGTCCAGCGGACTGTACTGCCGATGGGTCTGAAGAATGCGCCGTCGATGTTCCAGAAGATGATGGAGACTATTTTATTTCAGAAGCACAAGTCTCTGGATTTACAAGAATTCTGCAGCATCTACATTGACGACCTTTTGATTGCCACGCCGTTGGGAAAAAACTTTGATGAGTGCCTGAAGTTGCACGAAGAACAAGTCCGCAAAGTTCTCGAAGTCCTTCGACAAGAGAAGCTCGTGTGTGGAACCAAGAAGGCCAAAATGTTCCTCCAGAGCGTGGAATTTAGTGGCTCTGTCAGATGGGACAAGAAGACCGGCCTCAGGGAAAATGGCTGCCCTACGGCTATGTTGAAGGCCTAAAACCATCACGCAGCTTCGTGCCTTTTTAGGGTGCTGCAATTATTACCACGAGTTCCTTCCCCTTTACGCCAAGTTCTCTGGTCCATTGACAGAGTTACTCAAGGTTGGCAAAATAGAAGGAAAGAAGGGATCTCAAGTCAAGCTCAAGTGGACGCGAGAATGTGAAGAGGCCTTTACTGGTCTCAAGGAAGCACTGGCAAATGTGGTTACATTAAAGACTCCGTGGTTGGATGGAAGACCTTTTTATATTCGTACAGACGCCAGTCGTTACGCCATTGGTGCTACGATCGAACAAGTCGATGACGAAGGTCACCATCATCCTCTGGCTTTCTGGTCTCGCAAGCTTACAACAAGACAGCGAAATTGGAGTCCAAGGGAACAAGAAGCCTACGCAATCCTTTGTGCCTTACGGCGTTATGAAGGTTGGATCTTGGGCCATCGCGTTGAGGTACTGACTGACCACAAGTCACTGGAGAGCTGGAGGACACAACATATGGATATCCCTGGTGGACCAGCTGGGAGGAGAGGCCGTTGGCATGAAACTCTCAGCAGATTTGACCTCCACGTGACTTACATTCCAGGGCACTACAATACAGTGGCGGACGCCCTGAGTCGCTGGGCCTACCCAGCCTCAGAGGCTTACTCTGAAGTGAGTTTTCATGGGACAGCGACGGATAAAGCCGAAGTGATCGAGTTTGATAAGGAGGAACAAGCACTCATCAAGAAACATTGTCTTCAATGTTCGATTAAGAATCGGATGAAGGTTGAATTGGTCAGATGCAAGGAGATTACCAAGGCAAATCAGACTGAAAGGGTTAACTCTGACTCTGAGTCGTCGCTGCCGCTCCTGAATGTGTTTCCAGTGACAAGATCCAAGGCGAAATCCACGCTCCCTCCACAACAAAAGGACAAGGAAACTTCCTTCCTCTATGTGGATTGGACGAAGATGTACAAGGAGGACAGGTTCTTTGGGTCTGTATACCACAAGTTGAAAGGGGACAAGCCTTACAACTCTGAAGAGACGTCTGATTTGAAGATCCAAGGCGACAAGTTATTTTGGCAAGGACGGATTTGTGTTCCTGATTGTCTAATTGACCAATATGTCAAACATTGGCATCGGAATGAGACATCCCACGGACACTCCCGTGTTCTGGAGCAGGAGCTACGACATAGAGTGTACAAACGGGACCTCAAGAGTGCCTGTGAGCGAGTTGCCAAAGGATGCAAGCAATGTCAGACGAACATCCCCAAGAATCAAAAGGCAGAAGGATTATTGAAGGGACTGCCAATTCCTGAGAGGTTGTTCGACAAGGTGACGGCGGATGTCTTCGAGTTGGGACAAATCCAAGAGGAATGTCTCTACACGAGGAAGCCAATCGATGGGGTTTTGTTAATTCAAGACCGCCACAGTGGCTACATCCAGGTCACCTCTGAAATGGCTGCCAAGTGGACTGCAAGTCAATGGATGAGGAACTGGGATGTTCCCAGTGAAATTCTGACGGACAGCGGGAAGGAGTTCATTGGGACTTGGTGGGAGAATATGTGTGCTCTATTGGGACTTCATCATCTTCGTGCCCGAGTCTACGACCATCGAGCCTTCCCTGCTGAATGCGCTAGAAGAATTCTTATCAACATTCTGACAAAATTCCTGGCGACTGAAAAAGACTACAATTGGTTGGAGACAATTTACTGTGTCTTGAGGAGATACCATCGGACCAAGAACTACACTGGATTAAGTCCGAATGAGCTTGTTTTTGGTCGTGAGAAGATGGTCCATTGGTCCATGAGTCCGGCGGGCACGAGGGTGCTGAACATGGTGCACGGCGGGCAGAAAATGTGGAAAATTGCCCAAAATGGCCGAAAATGCGCACACTCATGGTTCGGGCAAATGAGGCACATGCCCGACTTGGACCGGAGTGTGCCATAGGATTGGTATCAAGTCATTTGTGTCCAACATATCTTTTGGGCGTCGCCCAACTCCTCCGGTTTCGGGAATGGCAGGGTCGCCAAGTGAGCCCATGATTTGGGATGGTCCCAAATCGCCAACATGGCGGCCACGATACGCCAAGCCCAAGAGGAGTCATTCGCCGGGTCCAAGATATGTTGGGCACCGAAGTATGTACCCTCATAACATACTTGGGTCATGATGTCAATTGGGCGCAACGTTGAGATACACGGTCGCCACTTGACATCATGACGGGCAAAAAACAGCAATATTGGCGAAAAAACACCCAAAAGTGCCTTGAAAGGCGCACAAATATATTATAATATCTTCGGCCTGGATTGAGTAACCGACCAATCCTTCTAAACACAATGACTTGACACCAATGACCTTCGATTCCACTTATATGCTCCACTTGGGGCGCTTTGGAAGGTCGCGCGCGCTGCCTCCCAAGTGGGCACATGCAAAAATGGAAGATTGCAAAAAACACACCTTGCTCGCAAGGCATCGCTTCGGGAGCGCTCCACAAGCGTCCCTTCACGAAGGTTAGGCTTGCGAGTGTTGGTTGGGAGTACAATGAAGGGCCTCGTGCGATATGGGGTCCATGGGCGGGTTTGTCTCGGAATGGTGCACCCGCCAAATGGGCACGCGATATGACACCAAAAATGGCATACAACCCTACCCACGCCTTCTACACCCAACCTAGTGGCCTAGAATCAAAGTATGCCTATATTCTAATGTAACTTTGGTCCCTTAACACGCATGCAAGTGCTTTGGTCGAAAATCGACCTCCTTTCGGAAAGCCAAATTTTAGCATGCACGCCAAATATATTGCCACTATATATATGGAGATCATATATGCAGTATCCGGGGAAGACAAGTGATATGCCCCGGATGTAGAGGCAAGCAAGGGTGGGACAAACGCCAACTCAACATACTTCTACACGTACTTGGACGCCAAGTACGTGAAAAAGCGCGCTTCTTGGAGAACACTCAAAATGAATAACCCTTTGGGCCTATTGAGTTGGGATCCTTTGGCCTCATCCTATGACTATGCGGGGGAAAACCTCATACACAGTGCCTTTGAGGCACGTTAGTTCGCCCTTGGGCGCTTGAACGCTCGTAACCCTTGTTATTCCACTTGGGGGTTCAAAGCGCCTTCGGTCGCCCAGATTTTCTGGGAAAAATCTGGGACGCGATCCGTTATATCAAGGAAAAAATTGCGGATCACTCGAAGACTGTTTCAGTCTTAACTTCAAGAGAAATCTAATTACAGAATAATCTAATGCAGTCCACGGAACAGGCGACGACAGGCGGCGCGACTGCGGCGATTTCACGACAATTGGAAACCGCGGTAGAAATCGGGTATTTCACCGATTTCCGACCGGAAATCGCCTAAGACAATAACGTTATGGTAAATCTACATTGATTCAATGGTTAAGGATCGGATTCCAAATCCCGCGGATTAGAGAACAGGGATATCCCGCTGACAGCCGGTGTCAACGGCTTCCGCACGGGAGTGACGGCTCACAAGCCTCCGGGCCATGGGCCATAGGTTCTGGGTACCGCTTCAATCTGATCAGAATTTAAATCGCCGAAACTTTCGAAAAGGTTTACGGTCTACATATACCCTTGGCATTGAGACACAACAGTCCTGGCGCATCGTCTATGTGGTTCGATGAACAGATGATGGGACATTCTGGGATCATCCTGGTCATCATGTCCATCATTCTCATCATGGTCATCATGTGAATCATGTGCTTCATCGTAGATGATTCCCATTGGAAGTTCCGAAAGGCCTTTATCCTCAACCACGACGACACTCTCGTGTTTTGCTGTCGACTGTGCCCCTCTACTCGCCTTGGGAAGGACTCGTTCGAGTTCGTGCTCATTTCAGAGAATCTGGCACATGACTAAGTGTGATGCAGTTCATGTGTTTGACGGATCTGCTGGGAATGTTATTTCAATCAGCTCTTACATTGAGACTGTTGGTTTGTTTTCCAGTCAACCGCTGTCAAAGGGCTTATTAGGACCAAGTGAGGACGATGGTGTTCTTACTTGTGTCGACTCGCTGCTCATCTCTGGATTGAGTTGGAATCCCCCTCAGAATCAGCTCAAATTTGGCAAATTCCTGGTACCAAGCATTGGATGCTTATACATTCTGGGACTATAATGAGTCAATTACCCCTTCTGGCTCATACTGGATTAATCATGAAGCCCCGGAGACAATACTGACAGTGTGGTGATCACTCACTGGGTTTTGCATGTTGGCTATCATTACTTACATGATTGAATTTCCATCATGTGAATCATCATCATCATGAGGATTTGACCTGGATTGGCTATGAATGAGAACCAGATTTCCGTTCAGCACAACACACAGTATCTATCGACAATGAATTGGACCTATATTGGCTTGCTGTAGACTTCGCCGTCTTCAATCTGTGTGCGATTCACTGATTGTGGTCTCAATTCAGTCACATTTTGTACCATAATCTGGCATCTGGTCTCAGGACTGCAAATGACACCGACCAGTTTCACATATCTTGGACTCCATGAAGGGATAACCTTTTTTTTGGACGCTCGACGACATGGCGACACTCGTTTTCTGTTTTCTGGCAGTGGGATGTCAGATCCTGATTTCATCATGGATCATGGATCTTGGTCATGCATGTACATTCTTCACTCAGACTTTCAATTTTCGATTTTTCGAGCTGGATCGAAGCTATTTCCGTGTGCCCTAAGGTACCTATGCGTTTCATTCAAGTCGATGGCCATCGCGAAACACAGATCTCAGCACAATTTTGCTCAATTCAGCTCATTTTCTTGCATTTTGTCACAGGTTAGTCAGTTTTTGGTCACTTTTGCCGTTTCTTTCACTTCACTTGACCAAGCCTGACATACTGGCGTATGTTTTCAGAGGGGGAGTGTAACGGGAGCAGTGACAGCACTCAATTTATACATCAATGTGATTAGAATTTCAATGAATCTCAGATGTACATTAGTGCAGTAAATTTTCCGCTTGTTTTCATGTTTTCCATTCGCCGCCAGATGTCGCCTGTGAGCGCGCTTCGAGTCGCATTTGTCTTTCGTGATTTCCTTATCGGATTCATTTAAATTATTTCGAATGACTTCACGTTGAATCATTATGTGCGATGGATGCACAATGAGATTCTATGTCTGCTCCATTTTTGTAGACCGGGGTTTCTGACTATTCATATTCCACCATGGAGTTCAATGGGCTCACAAGTGCTTCGCATATGTCGCTCCCAGAGGCTGGATATGGGTCTGAAGAGGGTCAGTTGGGTTCGGAGATATCAGGGGCAGTGTCGGGCGTTACGACCCCTGGGGCATCAAGGCTCCAGGCTTCGCAATTACAAGAAAGATCCGCCACTAGGCAGCGGTTACACCTGTTACCCAGCAAACCACCACCACGGGGCGCCATGCCAGGCCCCGCCTAGAAGTCACCAAACGAACCGGACGCCGAAGGACGCCAACGCACATGACAACGGGCACCACTACGCCCAAAGGCACCGGACCCAGGCCCGCTACTGTCGCAACCGCCTAACCGAGCCAAAACCCAAACACAAATCAAACCCGAGCCACACCCCGGAACCGCTAACCCTTGACTCCTAACCAGGCCCGCAGAGGGAACAACGTAACCACAGCCCACACCCACAGCCCACACAGCCGCCTAACCAGCCAGCTCCAGAAGCAAAGAGACACCTAACCAAACCCACCCCGGCCCATGCCCGTGTACATCAGGACGCGCGAGCCGCACCCTTGGGGCGCGACCGCCGCCACAGCACCGACGACACACGCCAGAGGACACAACACTATTGCACCGCCGCACCAGCTGCCCGTGCCTGTGCCTGCAGTGTACGCGCGCCCCTGTTTTTCTTTTTTTCCATCAAAAAAAAACGAAAATTAAGGGGGGAGGAAGAGGGACACAACCACCAATGGCACACGCGCACCGCACACAGCGCGCAGACCGCTGAACGGGCGCCACAAGGGCCAGGACACCGCACACGCGCGTGCACCGAGGGCAACAAAGGTAGGAGACACCACGGCCTGGCACACCGGTGAACAAGAGCCAAGAGGCCCGGGACACCGCGCACGCAAAGCAACACAACGAGCGAGCGCACCGGTGAGCAGGAACCAAGTGGCCCAGGACAGCGCACACGCAACACAACACACCGAGCGGGCACACCGGTGAGCGGGGGCCACGGGGCCAAGGACGCCACACACGCAACACAACACACCGAGCGGACACACCGGTGAACATGAGCCAAGTGGCCCAGGACACCGCAGACACATCACAACAAACCGCGCGGGCACACCGGTTAACAGGAGCCAAGTGGCCCAGGACACCGCACAAGCAAAGCAACACACCGAGCGGGCGCACCGGTGAACAGGAGCCAAGGGGCCCAGGACACCGCACACGCAACACAACACAGCCAGCGGGCACACCGGTGAACAGGAGCCAAGTGGCCCAGGACACCGCACAAGCAAAGCAACACACCGAGCGGGCGCACCGGTGAACAGGAGCCAAGGGGCCCAGGACACCGCAGACGCAACACAGCAAACCGCGTGGGCACACCGGTGATCAGGAGCCAAGCGGCCCAGGACACTGCACACGCGTAGGGCGGCCGAGGGACAGGAAAGAACCAACACCGCATCGGTCGGACGCACTGGGGCAACCCAGCCGACCCACCGGGCCAGTGGCAGGAGCGGTACTCCAAGGCCACTGGTCCGAGCCCGGCCAGGCTGCATCGGGGACCATGGCAAACGTCACCCGGAGCCTTGGAAGCAACCGGTGACAGGCGAGCCGGTACACAGTCAAGGAGGGGGTCGCCTGCCAAGCAGAGTGGCCCCGCAACTCAAGCCACAAGGGTGAGGCGGTCGCACCGTAGACTAGCGGGAGCAATACCCCTTGTGGTGAGAGATACTCTACACGGCTGGGCAGCCCCCAGAGCTGCCGCCCAAAGGAGGGGGCATGTGGCCCTACCCATGGACACATGTGGGGACACCCTCCCACCTGGGACACATGGACCGGGTGGCCGCGACAATGCCTTCCCAAGCACATGCGGGAGCGGCGCAAGAGGCACCTGACATAGGGCAGTGGGAGGGACAGGACGTCCCCTTGGTAAGACCTTCTTCCTGCAATGTCAAAGGAGGCATCCCAAGCTCCCGAAGATACCTACCTACCTACCTCCCTTCTCCCCCCCTCGCTCCCCCTGGCCCCCCAATCCCCCCATCGCCCCCCCTCGCCGCCCCTCGCCCCCCACCGCCCCCCATCGCCCCCCATCGCCCCCCAATCGCCCCCCATTTCCCCCCATCACCCCCCATCGCCCCCCATCCACCCTTAGCGCCCCCTATCGCCCCCCATCGCCCCCCATCGCCGGCCCTCGCCCCCCCTCGCTCCCCATCGCGACCCATTGCCCCCCATCGCCTCCCATCGCCCCCCATCGCCCCCCATCACTCCCCATCGCCCCCGATTGCCCCCCATCGCCCACCATCGCCCCCCATCGCCCGCCATCCACCCTTAGCGCCTCCCATCGCCCCCCATCAGCCCCGATAGCCCCCCATCGCCCCGCATCGCCCCCCCTCGCCCCCCGTGGCGCCCCATCGCCCCTCATTGCCCCCCATTGCCCCTCATTGCCCCCCATCGCCTCCCATCGCCCCCCATCCGCCCCCAGCGCTCCTTCTTGCCCCCCCTCCCCCCCCATCGCCCCCCATCGCCCCCCATCGCCCCTCATCGCCCCTCCTTGCCCCCCCTCGCCCCCCTTCGCCCCCCCCCGCCCCCCATCGCCCCCAATCACCCCCCATCGCCCCCCCACGCCCCCCATCGCCCCCCATCGCCCCCCATCGCCCCCCCCATCGCCCCCCACCTGCCCCCCCCCCTCGCCCCCCCTTCGCCCCCCCCAACCCCCATCGCCCCCCATTGCCCCCAATCACACCCCATCGCCCCCCATCGCCCCCCATCGCCCCGCCTATTGGCCCCCCCCCTCGCCTCCCCCCTCGCCCCCCCATTGCCCTCATTTGCCCCCCCATTGCCCCCCATTGCCCCCCTTCCCCCCCCTCGCCGCCCCTCGCCCCCCACCGCCCCCCATCGCCCCCCATCGCCCCCGATTTCCCCCCATCACCCCCCATCGCCCCCCATCCTCCTTAGCGCCCCCCGTCGCCCCCCATCGCCCCCGATAGCCCCCCATCGCCCCCCATCGCCGGCCCTCGCCCCCCCTCGCTCCCCATCGCCCTGCATTGCCCCCCATTGCCTCCCATCGCCCGCCATCGCCCCCCATCGCTCCCCATCGCCCCCGATCGCCCCCCATCGCCCCTCATCGCCCCCCATCGCCCCCCATCCACCCTTAGCGCCCCCCATCGCCCCCCATCACCCCCTATCGCCCCCCCTCGCGCCCCATCGCCCCTCATTGCCCCCCATCGCCTCCCAATCCCCCCCATCGCTCCCCATCGCCCCCCATCGCCCCCCATCGCCCCCCATCCGCCCCCAGCGCTCCCCCTCGCCCCCCCTCCCCCCCCATCGCCCCCCATCGCCCCCCATCGCCCCCCATCGCCCCCCATTGCCCTTCCTCGCCCCCCCTCGCCCCCGATCGCCCCCCATTGCCCCCCCTCGCCCCCCATCGCCCCCCCCATTGCCCCCCACCTCGCCCCCCCCCCTCACCCCCCCCTCGCCCCCCCTGCCCCCCATCGCCCTCCATTGCTCCCAATCACCCCCCATCGCCCCCAATCGCCCCCCATCGCCCCCAATCGCCCCCCATCGCCCCGCCTATCGCCCCCCCCCCCCTCGCCTCCCCCCTCGCCCCCCCATTGCCCCCCATTTCCCCCCATTGCCCCCCCATTGCCCCCCATTGCCCCCCATCGCCCACCATCGCCCCCCCATGGCCCCTGATTGCCTCCCTATCGCCCCCCATCGCCCACCGGCGCCCCCCCTCGCCCCCCCTCGCCCCCCATCGCCCCCCATTGCCCCCCATTGTCCCCCCATTGTCCCCCATTGCCGCCCATTGCCCCCCATCGCCCCCCATTCGCCCCCCCATTGCCCCCCATTGCCCCCCATCGCCCCCCCTCGCCCCGCCTCATCCCCCCTCGCCCCCCATCGCCCCCCATCGCCCCCAATTGCCCCCCCATTGCCCCCCATAGCCTCCCATCGCCCCCCATGGCCCCCCATCGCGCCCCATCGCCCCCCATCGCCCCTTATCGCTACCCCTCGCCCCCCCTTGCCCCCCATCGACCCCCATCGTCCCCCATCGTCCCCCATCGCCCCCCCTCGCCCCCCATCGCCTTCCCTCGCCCCTCCTCGCCCCCTCCCGCCCCCATCGCCCCCCATCGCCCCTCATGGCCCCCCATGGCCCCCCCTCGCCCCCCCTCGCCCCCAATCACCGCCTATCGCCGCCCATCGCCGCCCATCTACCCCCCCCCCATTGCCCCACACCTCGCCCCCCCCCATCGCCCCCCACCTCGCCCCCCCTCACGCCCCCCTCGCCACCCATTGGCTCCCATCGCCCCCCATCGCCCCCCATCGCCCCCCATCTCGCCCCATCGCCCCCCTTCGCCCCCGCTCGCCCCCGCTCGACCTCCATCGCCCCCCCTCGCCCCCCCATTGCCCCCCAATCGCCCCCCCATCGCCCCCCATCGCCCCCCATCGCCCCCCACCGCCCCCCATCGCCCCCCCTCGCACCCCAACGCCCCCCTTCGCCCCCCCTCGCCCCCCATCGCGCCCCATCGCCCACCATCGCCCCTCATCGCCCCGCCTCGCCTCCCATCGCCCTGCATTGCCCCCCCATGGCCCCCCCATTGCCCCCCATTGCCTTTCACCGCCCCCCTTTGCCCCCCATCGCCCCCCATCGCCGCCCATCGCCCCCCCTCGCCCCCCCTCGCCCCCCACCGCCCCCCATCGCCCCCCATCGCCCCCCCTCGCCCCCCTCGCCCCCGGTCGCCCCCAATCGCCCCCAAGCGCCCCCCATCGCCCCCCATCGCCCCCCATCGCCCCCCCATCGCCCCCCATCGCCCCCCATTGCCCTCCCATTGCGCCCCATTGCCCCCCCAATGCCCCCCCTCGCCCCCCCCTCGCCCCTCATCGCCCCCAATTGCCCCCCCTCGCCCCCCATCGCCCCCCATTGCCCCCCCTCGCCCCCCCTCGCCCCCCCTCGCAGCCCATTGCCCCCCCATTGCCCCCGATTGCCCCCCCATTGCCCCCCCTCGCCCCCCCCTCGCCCCCCAACGCCCCCCATTGCCCCCCCTCGCCCCCCATCGCCCGCCATCGCCGCTCATCGCCCCCCATCGCCCCCGATAGCCCCCCATCGACCCCCTCGCCCCGGCTCGCCTCCCATCGCCCTCCATTGCCCCCCCATTGCCCCCCCATTGCCCCACATTGCCTCCCACCGCCCCCCATCGCCCGCCCCCCCCCCCCCCGCCCCCCCTCGCCACCTATCGCCCCCCATCGCCCCCCCTCACCCCCCATCGCCCCCCATCCCCCCCCATCCCCCCCCACTGCCCCCCATCGCGCCCCCTCGCACGCCAACGCCCCCTTCGCCCCTGCTCGCCCCCGTTCGCCACCCATTGCCCCCCCTCGCCCCCCCATTGCCCCCCCATTGCCCCCCATCGCCCCCCATCGCCCGCCACCGCCCCCCATCGCCCCCCCTTGCACCCCAACGCCCCCCTTCGCCCCCCCTCGCCCACCATCGCCCCTCATCGCGCCGCCTCGCCTCCCATCGCCCTCCATTGCCCCCCCATTGCCCCCCCATTGCCCCCCATTGCCTCCCACCGCCCCCCATCGCCCCCCATCGCTCCCCATCGCCGCTCATCGCCCCCCCTCGCCCCCCATCGACCCCCATCGCCCCCCATAGCCCCCCATCGCCCCCCATCGCCCCCCACCGCCCCCCATTCGCCCCCCCTCGTACCCTAACGCCTCCGTTCGCCCCCCATCGCCACCCATCGCCCCCCATCGCTCCCCATCGCCCCCCATCGCCCCCAATGGCCCCCCATCGCCCCCCCTCGCCCTCCATTGCCCCCCCATTGCCCCGCATTGCCTCCCACCGCCCCTTATCGCCCCCCATCGCCCTCCATCGCCCCCCATCGCCCCCCCTCGCCCCCCCTCGCCCCCGATCGCGCCCATCGCCCCCCATCACCCCCCCCAATCGCCCCCCACCTTGCCCCCCCCCCCGCCCCAGAAGCGCCCCCCCCCACGCCCCCCCTCGCCCCCTATTGCCCCCCATTGCCCCCCATTGCCCCCTGGATGCCCCCCATCGCGCCCCATCACCCCCCATTTCCCCACTCTCGCCCCCCCTCGCCCCCCATCGCGCGCCACACCGCCCCCCATCGCCCCCCATCGCCCCCCATCGCCCCCCGCCGCCCACCGTCGCCCCCCGTCATACCCTAACGCCCCCCTTCGCCCCCCCTCGCCCCCCATCGCCCCCCATCGCCCCCCATCGCCCCCCGTCGCACCCCATTAGCCCCCGTCGCCTCCCCCCGGCCCCCATCGCCCCCCATCACCCCCCAACGCCCCCCATCGCCCCCGATCGCCCCCCCTCGCTCCCTCTCGCCCACCATCGCCCTCCATCGCCACCCCTCGCACCCCATCGCCCCCCATCGTCCCCCATCGGCCCCCATCGCCTCCCATCGCCGCCCATCGTCCCCCATCGCCCCCCATCGCCCCTGTACGCCCCCCATCGCCCCCCATCGCCCCCCATTGCCCCCCATTGCCCCCCATCGCCTCCCATAGCCCCCATTGCCCCCCTTCGCCCCCCAAGGCCCCTCTTCGCCCCTCCTCGCCCCCCCTCGCCCCCCATCGCTCCCCCTCCCTCCCCCTCGCCCCCCATCGCCCCCCATCGCCCCCGCTCGCCCCCTCTCGCCCCCCATCGCCCCCCCTCGCCCCCCATCGCCCCCAATCGCCCCCCTTCGCCCCCCATCGCCCCCCCATCGCCCCCCATCTCCCCCCATCGCCCCCCATCCCCCCCCACTGCCCCCCATCGCGCAGCCTCGCACCCAAACGCCCCCCTTCGCCCCCGCTCGCCCCCGCTCGCCCCCCATCGCCCCCCCTCGCCCCCCATTGCCCCCCCATCGCCCCCCCATCGCCCCCCATCGCCCCCCATCGCCCGCCACCGCCCCCATCGCCCCCCCTTGCACCCCAACGCCCCCCTTCGCCCCCCCTCGCCCACCATCGCCCCTCATCGCGCCGCCTCGCCTCCCATCGCCCTCCATTGCCCCCCCATTGCCCCCCCATTGCCCCCCATTGCCTCCCACCGCCCCCCATCGCCCTCCATCGCCCCCCATCGCCGCTCATCGCCCCCCCTCGCCCCCCATCGCCCCCCATCGCCCCCCCTCGCCCCCCCTCGCCCCCCATCGCCCCCAACCGCCCCCCATCGCCCCCGATCGCCCCCCATCGCCCCCCCATCGCCCCGCATCGCCCCCCATCGCCCCCCACCGCCGCCAATTGCCCACCATCGCCCCCCATCGCCCCCCATCCCCCCCCCTCGCCCCCCCTCGCCCCCCATCGTCCCCCATTGCACCCCCATTGCCCCCCATTGCCCCCCCATTGCCCTCCCTCGCCCACCCCTCGCTCCCCATCGCCCCCCATTGCCCCCCCTCGCCCCCCATCGCCCCCCATTGCCCCCCCTCGCCCCCCCTCGCCCCCCCTCGCCCCCCCATCGCCCCCCCTCGCCCCCCATCGCCCGCCATCGCCCCTCATCGCCCCCCATCGCCCCCGATAGCCCCCCATCGACCGCCTCGCGCCGCCTCGCCTCCCATTGCCCTCCATTGCCCCCCCATTGCCCCCCCATTGCCCCCCATTGCCATTCATCGCCCCCCATCGCCCGCCCCCCCCCCCTCGCCCCCCTCGCCACCCATCGCCCCCCATCGCCCCCCCTCGCCCCCCATCGCCCCCCCATCGCACCCCCCCGCCCCCCATCGCCCCCATCGCCCCCCCTCGCCCCACATCGCCCCCCCATCGCCCCCACTCGCACCCTCTCGCACCCCCTCGCCCCCCCTCGCCCCACATCGCCCCCCCATCGCCCCCCATCGGCCCCCATCGCCCCCCATCCCCCCCACTGCCCCCCATCGCGCCCCCTCGCACCCCAACGCCCCCTTCGCCCCTGCTCGCCCCTGGTCGCCCCCCTTCGCCCCCCATCGCCCCCCATCGCCCCCCATCGCCCCCCATCGCCCCCCACCGCCCCCTATCGCCCCCCCTCGTACCCTAACGCCCCTGTTCGCCCCCCATCGCCACCCATCGCCCCCCATCGCCCCCCATCGCCCCCCAACGCCCCCGATAACCCCCAATGGCCCCCCCTCGCGCCCCCTCGCCCCCCATCGCCCCCGATCGCCCCCCCTCGCTCCCTCTCGCCCACCATCGCCCCCCATCGCCACCCCTCGCACCCCATCGCCCCCCATCGTCCCCCATCGCCCCCCATCGCCCCCATCGCCGCCCATCGTCCCCCATCGCCCCCATCGCCCCCGTACGCCCCCCATCGCCCCCCATCGCCCCCCATTGCCCCCCATTGCCCCCCATCGCGTCCCATAGCCCCCATTGCCCCCCCTCGCCCCCCAAGGCCCCTCTTCGCCCCTCCTCGCCCCCCCTCGCCCCCCATCGCTCCCCCTCCCTCCCCCCCGCCCCCCATCGCCCCCCATCGCCCCCGCTCGCCCCCCTCGCCCCCCATCGCCCCCCCTCGCCCCCCATCGCCCCCAATCGCCCCCCTTCGCCCCCCATCGCCCCCCCATCGCCCCCCATCTCCCCCCATCGCCCCCCATCCCCCCCCACTGCCCCCCATCGCGCAGCCTCGCACCTAAACGCACCCCTTCGCCCCCGCTCGCCCCCCATCGCCCCCCCTCGCCCCCCCATTGCCCCCCCATCGCCCCCCCCATCGCCCCCCCTCGCCCCCCATCGCCCCCCACCGCCCCCCATCGCCCCCCCTTGCACCCCAACGCCCCCCTTCGCCCCCCCTCGCCCACCATCGCCTCTCATCGCGCCGCCTCGCCTCCCATCGCCCTCCATTGCCCCCCCATTGCCCCCCCATTGCCCCCCATTGCCTTCCACCGCCCCCCATCGCCCCCCATCGCCCCCCATCGCCGCTCATCGCCCCCCCTCGCCCCCCATCGCCCCCCATCGCCCCCCCTCGCCCTCCATCGCCCCCAATCGCCCCCAAGCGCCCCCCATCGTTCCCCATCGCCCGCCATCGCCCCCCCATCGCCCCGCATCGCCCCCCATCGCCCCCCACCGCCCCCAATTGCCCCCATCGCCCCCCATCGCCCCCCATCCCCCCACATCGCCCCCCCTCGCCCCCCATCGCCCCCCATCGCCCCCCATTGCACCCCCATTGCCCCCCATTGCCACCCCATTGCCCTCCCTCGCCCACACCTCGCTCCCCATCGCCCCCCATTGCCCCCCCTCGCCCCCCATCGCCCCCCATTGCCCCCCCTCGCCCCCCCTCGCTCCCCCCTCGCCCCCCCATCGCCCCCCCTCGCCCCCCATCGCCCGCCATCGCCCCTCATCGCCCGCCATCGCCCCCGATAGCCCCCCATCGACCTCCTCGCGCCGCCTCGCCTCCCATCGCCCTCCATTGCCCCCCATTGCCCCCCCATTGCCCCCCATTGCCATTCACCGCCCCCCATCGCCCGCCCTCCCCCCCCTTCGCCCCCCTCGCCACCCATCGCCCCCCCTCGCCCCCCTCGCCCCCCATCGCCCCCCCTCGCACCCTCTCGCACCCCCTCGCCCCCCATCGCCCCCCATGGCCCCCCTCGCCCCACATCGCCCCCCCATCGCCCCCCCCTCGCACCCTCTCGCACCCCCTCGCCCCCCATCGCCCCCCCTCGCCCCACATCGCCCCCCCATCGCCCCCCATCGCCCCCCATCGCCCCCCATCCCCCCCCACTGCCCCCCATCGCGCCCCCTCGCACCCAAACGCCCCCTTCGCCCCTGCTCGCCCCTGGTCGCCCCCCTTCGCCCCCCATCGACCCCCATCGCCCTCCATCGCCCCCCATCGCCCCCCATCGCCCCCCACCGCCCCCCATCGCCCCCCCTCGTACCCTAACGCCCCTGTTCGCCCCCCATCGCCACCCATCGCCCCCCATCGCCCCCCATCGCCCCCCATCGCCCCCGATAGCCCCCAATGGCCCCCCCTCGCGCCCCCTCGCCCCCCATCGCCCTCCATTGCCCCCCCATTGCCCCACATAGCCTCCCACCGCCCCCCATCGCCCCCCATCAACCCCCATCGCCCCCCATCGCCCCCCATCGTCCCCCCTCGCTCCCCCTCGCCCCCCATCCCCCCCATCGCCCCCCATCGCCCCCACATCGTCCCCCATTCGCCATCCATCGCCCCCCATCGTCCCCCCCGCCCCCATCGCCCCCAGTCGCCCTCGAACTCCCCCCATCGCCCCCCCTCGCCCCCCCTCGCCCCCGATCGCCGCCCATTGCCCCCCATCGCCCCCCCGAATCGCCCCCCACCTCGCCCCACCCTCGCCCCCCAAGCGCCCCCCCCCACGCCCCCCCTCGCCCTCCATTGCCCCCCATTGCCCCCCATTGCCCCCCCAATGCCCCCCATCGCGCCCCATCAACCCCCCTTGCCCCCCCTCGCACCCCCTCGCCCACCCATCGCCCACCATCGCCCCCCATCGCCCCCCATCGCCCCCCCATCGCCCGCCATCGCCCCCCCTCGCCCCCCATCCCCCCCCACTACCCCTCATCGCGCCCCTGCTCGCCCCCCGGTCGCCCCCCCTCGCCCCCCATGGGCCCCCCATCTCCCCCCCTCGCCCCCCATCGCCCCCCGTAGCCCCCCGCCGCCGCCGGTCGCCCCCGTTTTACCCTAACGCCCCCCTTCGCCCCCTCTCGCCCCCCATCGCCCCCCATCGACCCCCATCGCCCCCGTCGCCTCCCATCGCCCCCGAAAGCCCCCCATCGCCTCCCCCCGCCCCCCATCAACCTCCATTGCCCCCAATTGCCCCCCCATTGCCCCCCATTGCCTCCCACCGCCCCCCATCGCCCCCCATCACCCCCATCGCCCCCCCCTTCACGAAATGTTTGACCGCTTGGTTGGTTTCAGTTCCCGATGATTTTGCACCCAGGAAACCTTGACGATCTCAACAATGTGCAGAGCGGGGTATATGGCAACAAATCACAAATTTAAATCAATCCTCGCCCCCGATCGCCCGCCCTCGCTCCCTCTCGCCCACCATCGCCCCTTATCGCCCCCCCTCGCACCCCATCGCCCCTCATCGTCCCCCATCGCCCCCCATCGCCCCCCATCGCCCCCCATCGTCCCCCATCGCCCCCCATCGCCCCCCATCGCCCCCCATCGCCCCCCATTGCCCCCCATTGCCCCCCATCGTTCCCCATAGCCCCTTTGCCCCCCCTCGCTTCCCAAGGCCCCTCTTCGCCCCCCCCGCTCCCCCTCGCCCCCCATCGCCCCCGACCGCCCCCGCTCGCCCCCCCCGCCCCCCATCGCCCCCCATCGCCCCCCATCGCCCTTCGTCGCCCCCCAGCGCCCCTCATCGCCCCCGATAGCCCCCCATCGCCCCCCATCGCCCCCCCTCGCTCCTCATCGCCCCCCATTGCCCGCCCATTGCCCCCCTTTCCCCCCCATCGCCTCCCATCGCCCCCCATCGCCCCCGGTCGCCCCCCATCGCCCCCCATCCCCCCCCAACGCCACCCATCGCCCCCCGTCGTCCCCCCATCGGCCCCCATCGCCCCCCCTCTTCCCCAATCGCCCCCCATCCCCCCCCAGTGCCCCGCATCGCGCCCCCTCGCGCCCCAACGCCCCCCTTCGCCCCCGCTCGCCCCCGGTCGCCCCCCCTCGCCCCCCATCGCCCCCCCATCGCCCTTCATCGCCCCCCATCGCCCCCCATCGCCCCCCACCGCCCCCCGTCTCCCCCCCTCGTACCCTAACGCACCCCTTCGCCCCCCCTCGCCCCCCCTCGCCCCCCTCGCCCCCCCTTGCCCCCCATCGCCCCCCGTTGCCCCCCCATTGCCCCCCATTGCCTCCCATCCCCCCCCATGGCCCCCCATAGCCCCCCATCGCCCCCCATCACACCCCATCGAGCCCCATTTGCTCCCCCTCGCCCCCCCTCGCCCCCCATCGACCCCCATCGTCCCCCATCGTCCCCATCGCCTCCCCCCGCCCCCCTCGCCCCCTCCCGCCCCCATCGCCCCCCATCGCCCCCAATCGCCCCTCATCGCCCCCCCCCATCGCCCCCACCTCGCCCCCCCCCATCGCCCCCCAACTCGTCCCCCCCCCCCGCCTCCTCAGCGCCCCCCTCACGCCCCCCTAGCCCCCCCTCAACCCCCCCCTCAACCCCCATTGCCCCCCATTGCCCCCCATCGCCCCCCCAATGCCCCCCATCGCCCCCCCTGACACCCCCTGGCCCCCCCTCGCCACCCATTGGCCCCCATCGCCCCCCATCGCCCCCCCATCGCCCCCCATCGCCCCCCCTGGCCCCACATCGCCCCCCCCATCGCCC
>CAXIWF010001864.1:0-62139 GCA_964036045.1 Eutreptiella sp. 'Long Island Sound 2002' | reverse complement strand
ACTTCGCAACCACTTCGCGACCACTTCGCAACCACTTCGCGACCACTTCGCAACCACTTCGCGACCACTTTGCGACCACTTCGCGACCACTTCGCGACCACTTCGCGACCACTTCGCGTCCACTTCGCGACCACTTCGCAACCACTTCGCGACCACTTTGCGATCACTTCGCGACCACTTCGCGACAACTTCGCGACCAGTTGGCAACCACTTCGCGACCTCTTCGCGACCACTTCGCAACCACTTCACGACCTCTTCGGGACCTCTTCGCGACCTCTTCGCGACCTCTTCGCGACCACTTCGCGACCACTGCGCGACCACTTCGCGACCACTTCGCGACCACTTCGCGACCACTTCGCGACCACTTCGCGACCACTTCGCGACCACTTCGCGACCAGTTCGCGACCACTTCGCGACCACTTCGCAACCGTTTGGCGACCAGTTTGCAACCACGTCGCGGCCCCTTTGCGACCACTGCGCGACCGCTTCGCGACCACTTTGCGACCACTTCGCGACCACTTCGCGACCACTTCGCGACCACTTCGCGACCACTTCGCAACCACTTCGCGTCCACTTTGCGACCACTTCGCGACCACTTCGCGACCACTTTGCGACCACTTCGCCCCCCCTAGCCCCCCATCGCCCCCCATCGCCCCCCCATGGCCCCCCATCGCCTCCCATCGCCCCCCATCGCCCCCAATGGCCCCCCATCGCCCCCCATCACCCCCCACCTCGCCCCCCACTCGCCCCCCCATCGCCCCCCACCTCGCCCCCCACTCGCCCCCCCAGCGCCCTCCCACGCCTCCCATTGCCCCCCATTGCCCCCCATCGCCCCCCATCGCCCCCCATCGCCCCCCAAGGCCCCCCATCGCCCCCCATCGCCCCGCATCGCCCCCCAGCGCCCCGCATCACCCCCCATTGCCCCCCGTCGCCCACGCGCCCCCCCTCGCCCCCCATGGCCCCCCATCGCCCCCCCTCGCCCCCCCATCGCCCCGCATCGCTCCGGATCACCCCCCCCTCGCCCCCGCTCACCCCCCATCGCCCCCCATCGCCCCCCATCGCCCCGCATCGCCGCCCATCGCCCCCCATTGCCCCCCCATTGCCCCCCATCGCGCCCCATCGCCCCGCACCGCCCCCCCCTCGCCGCTCCTCGCCCCCCATCGCCCCCCATCGCTCCCCCTCGCCCCCCCTCACCCCCTTCGCCCCCCCTCGCCCCCCATCGTCCCCATCGCCCGCCACCGCCCCCGATCGCCCCACACTGCCCCCCATCGCCCCCCCTCGCCCCCCACCGCCCCCGTCGCCCCCCCATCGCCCCCCCCATCGCCCCCCATCGCCCCCCATCGCCGCCCGTCGCCCCCGTCGCCCCCCATCGCCCCCCACCTCCCCCCAGCGCCCCTCATCGCCCCGCATCACCCCCCCTCGCCCCAACTCGCACCCCATCGCCTCCCATCGCCCCCCATTGCCCCCCATCGCCACCCATCGCCCCCCATCGCCCCCCCTTGCCCCGCCTCGCCCCCCATCGCCCCCCATCGCCCCCTATCGCCCCCCTTCGCTCCCCGTCGCCCCCCGTGGCCCCCCATCGCCCTCCCTCACCCCCCATCACCCGCCATCGCCCCCCCTCGCCCCCCATCGCCCCCCATCGCCCCCCATGGCCCCCCATCCACCCTTAGCACCCCCCGTTGCCCCCGATAGCCCCCTATCGCCCCCCATTGCCCCCCCTCGCCCCTCCTCGCTCCCCATCGCCCCCCATTGCCCCCCCATTGCCCCCCATCAGCTCCCATCGCCCCCCATCGCTCCCCTTCGCCCCCCTCGCCCCCCATCGGCCCCCATCGCTCCCCCACGCCCCCCCTCGTCCCCCCTCACCCCCCATCGCCCCCCATCGCCCCCCCTCGCCCCCCCTCGCCCCCCCTCGCCCCCCATCGCCCCCCCTCGCCACCTCTCGCCCTCCCTCGCCCCCCATCGCCCCCCATTGCCCCCCCATGGCCCCCCCATCGCCCCCCCACTGCCCCCCCCTTGCCCCCCATCGCCCCCCATCGCCCCCCACTGCCCCCCCCCCGCCCCCCCCTCGCCCCCCCTCGCCCCTCCTCGCCCCCCATCGCCCCCCATCGCCCCCCCTCGCCCCCCCTCGCCAATCCTCGCCCCCCATCGCCCCCCATCGCCCCCCCTCCGCCCCCCCTCGCCCATCCTCGCCCCCCATCGCTCCCCATCGCCCCCTCTTGCCCCCCATCCCCCCATCGCCCCCGCATCGCCCCTGATCGCCAGCCCTCACCCCCCTCACCCCCCTCGCCCCCCCTCGCCCCCCATCGCCCCCCATCGCCCCCCATCGCCCCCCACGGCCCCCCATCCCGACCACCTGACGACCACTTCGCGACCACTTCGCGACCACTTCGCGACCACTTCGCGGCCACTTCGCGACCACTTCGCGACCACTTCGCGACCACTTCGCGACCACTTCGCGACTACGTCGCGACCACTTCGCGACCACTTCACGACCACTTCACGACCACTTCAAGACCACTTTGCGACTACTTCGCGACTACTTCGCGACCACGTCGCGACCACTTCGCGACCACTTCGCGACCACTTCCCGACCACGTCGCGACCACTTCAGGTTAGGTTGAGGTCGCGAAGTCCCTTCTCCCCTCCTCGCTCCCCCTGGCCCCCCATCGCCCCCCATCGCCCCCCCTCGCCGCCCCTCGCCCCCCACCGCCCCCCATCGTCCCCCATCGCCCCCCAATCGCCCCCCATTCCCCCCCATCACCCCCCATCGCCCCCCATCCACCCTTAGCGCCCCCCATCGCCCCCCATCGCCCCCCATAGCCCCCCATCGCCCCCCATCGCCGCTACTACAACCCACGCAAATCACCGCCAGAACCGCCCAAGGGAACCCCATCTACGTCTCTCACCCCACAGCAATTCCCCGCCTACCCATACCCAGCGACACCGACATCATCTACTTCACTGACGCATCCGGCACCCAGCAACGCACCCCCACGGTCGGTTGCGCCTCCGTGCGCATCACCCGGCACGCGGGCGGCCTCCACGTGGAACACCACACCGGGGCCACCATCTTTGGGGCGTCCTCCCACGGCGAACTGCGCACCATGGCAGACGCCGTCACCGCCACACCGCCACCCACAACATTCCGGCCCCGCAACATCTGGGTAGTCGTGGACGCCACGGTCGACATCCACCTCACCAGGCGCCTTGCGGACCTGCCCCTCCACAAGGCACTCGAGTCCGGCCTCACCACACAAGCGTTGGGACTATGGATGGCCTTCAGGGGCATGCACCCCCAGGACGCCCTACACATCGTCAAACAGGAGTCACACCGCTACGCATACGGCAATGGAAGCGCCGACACGCAGGCCAAACACCAGAACACCAGCCACACCCCAGGGCTCGAACACGTGCGACTGTACACCGCACACCACAGCCACCTGCAGCACCTGCCCCCGATACCCCCGGCCACACAGCCCCCCCAATGGATGCCCAAGGACACGCCGTACACAGATTGAGACAAGCAGTACCACTACCCCACACCCATCCAGCAACTGGCCACCACACTGGGCCACCCAGCGAACACCGAACTCCTCCGACGCCTCCAAGACTCCGTCCACACCCCCCTCTACTACTCCGCCCTGCGCGCGGATAGCCTCCCAGCACACCTACAAAAACCCCGACTCCTACTCGCCCTCGAACAGCTTCCCCTCCTCACCCGATACCACCGATGGTATGCGCGCCGCTCGATCCACGTCCCCGCAGGATACACCAAATGCATCTGTGGCCACGCGGAAGAAGAAACTTGGGACCACTTGAAGGTGTGCCCCCTTTACAGAGGACTGGACACCCTCACAGACTGGAACCCAACCCACACCATCGCACAGCACGCCGGATGGCTGACGCAGTCCCCGGCGACCCAGCAACTCACCACCGTGCTCAAGCAGACGGAGGTACTCGAGGCGGTCCGCAGGGGACTCGTCCCCACTGCCGTCTACACCTTGCTACGCACCCACGCGGAGGACCCCCAGGCCACGGCGGCGCACATGCAGCGGACGGCCGTTGCCAAGACAGCGGAGCAGCTCACATACCGCACCCACAAATACCTGCAGCATGCAGCAACCCTGCCCCAAACAGACCAAGCCCACCTCCTCAGACTCCTGTTCTACCAACCATGAGAACCTACCCCCCGACATACCAACACGGAACCCCCACCACGCCTACACACCATCCACCGAGCACAACACTGGCACGGCACACACGGGCACCACAGGCACCGCACACACGCCCACCAGCATGCGCGCGCCACCGGCCCCCATCCCCCCACGCCACCGTCCGTCCACAGGTACCACCAACCGCCAGCCACCCCATGTCCCCTCTGCGTACGCCAGCGGCTACCACAGACGGCCCTGCCCTGCAACCCAGACCACTGGGTCTGCCTGGGAGCCGCGCACCGCCTCACCCACTGCCCCCACTGCGGGGACCTCAACCCCCACCACCGCAAGCGGCCCGCGGCCCCAGCCACAGCCCCCCCGGCCAGCCACCCCAGCTTCTTCGGGCCACTCACCGACACCCTCCGGGACCACCTAGGAGGGTACTACGTGGCGGACGCGGCGGACCACGCATGGACCATAGCCGTGGCCACGGGCAACACACCCTGCCCCCCCACAGCCCACCCTTACGCCACAGCGGAGGCGGCTTGAACGTGGCGGCCCGCCACATCCTCCTCGCCCGATACCTCCACCACCGTGACCTACACCTCCCAGACCCACAACTCCCGGCCCCCCAAGCAGCAGCCCTGACGCCAGAAGCGTGGGCGGACACGGCACCAGAGGAGATAGCAGCCTACCTCCGAATCAATTGCCGCCGGTTCAACACCGCCCTCGGCCGACGGAAAGGAACACCTTACCCACTCAGCGCACTCCTCTACCCGGCACACCAACCCCACCCCGCACAACTGAAACCCCCAGAGGGCTGGGCGTCCTTTCGGCACGCCCACCTGGCCGCCCCCGACGAGGCCACCGCCACACGGATGGGCCTCACAGACCACCGCACCTACGATAGAGTCCTCGAGACTAGCCTCCGAGAGGTGTAATAGAAACGAGCATGCATTGTTGCCTGCTTATTTGAGCAGGCCCTGGGAGCGCAGAGCAATCAGTCGCGTGCGAAATCGCAGCAATCTAAAGTGTAGGATGCACAAATCAGTAGCACTGTCGCAACTATATGCATCCATTGTCATTATTATTAATTATATCACTGTGTGCATTTGTCTGCATTGTTACCATGCAGATACGAATGTTTCTATTTCAGTGGACTCGTTGACAACAAACAAAATGGAGATCGAGATCAAAGACTCTGTGGTATTGCTATGCCTTTCTGCAAGGGTTTGAAGGAGGACTCGTGGAATTTTAGAACTTGTTGGAAAATTACGAGATTGCGTTTTGGAAATCATCAAAAGTTTTCAGCACCAAGCCGCTGTTAAAGAATAGACCACTAACGGGACTACAAAAGAATTACAAAACATTCGTATCGTCGGCGTTGTGCTGAAGACAGGAGATTGCGAAGAGAAAGCCGCCGTTGTCAGCTCGCAACAGCCGAAGACTTGGGAGAACGCCGCCACAGCGCTGTGGCGATGAACAACCGAGCTGACGAAACCCTGCAGCAACGAGCTAATCGTTACTGCCGTGAGCGCAACAACGCGTGGGACCAGCTGGAGGAGCTGCAGCAGCAGTACGACGCAGAGCGACGGAGAAGAGTTGCAGCGGAGGACCGGCAAATCAAGACCAGAGAAGAATATGATGCGCTGCGTGTTACGCACAAGGACCTTGCGATCAAGTTCAAGAGGCTACAGGTCACCGCGAGGCTTGAGGCTGAGTCAACGAAAAATAATCTACAACGGCGAACCGAGCAACTGGAAGAGGCCAACGAGGCGCTACGTGAAGATTTGAAGGAGTTGACCGCGTGGCGAAAGGGCGTTGCGAGACAACAACTTCCAGGCCAACCAGACTGGCAAGGGTACAAGCACACCACGGAGTACCATCCTCGAAATTCAGGTGTGCGAGAGCCAACGCAAGCGAGTGAGTCAAAGTCTGGTGTTCAAGTTGGAGTGTGGGCCAACAACTGGGGGCGACAGCATCAAGGGCCACAAGCACGAGTGGATGCGGAAGACAAAGCAGCGACAACGAAGAGCGCGGGTGATGAAACGGAACAGCGTACCAGCGCGTCAGGAGGGTTCCAACGCGCTCGTGAACATGAAGGACAGCATGCAGTCGCCAAAAGAGACTGCCCGTGCGCAAAGGAAAGTGAAGAACAACTTGCCGAGGAACATGGAGTGCCCCAAGCCGTCAGACAGCGTGGTGGCAAGCGTGAGCGCCGTAGACGGATGGCAGCAGGCGCGCGAGGAATACTCAAGGAGCCCAAGCAACGAGCCGCTGCTGATTGCACAGCCAGAAGTTGTTGCCTGGGACCCCCTTTGGATTAAAGGTGGTGATTGTTAAATGTGCGCCCAAATGAGCTGTCATTTAAAAGTGACTTGTTGATCGCAGCCTTAAAACTGTTGGGCAATCCCTCAAGATGGGTTTTTTCTGGCCACTGATATATCCCCTTGCCCTGTTTCGCCTTGTGTGACCAGGGGTGGCCTGATTTGGCAAGCACGCTTGGTGGGTGCTAATGTCACTTTTCAACATAACTGTCGGATCACAACACGAATGAACAAAGAAGAATCCAAAACAGCCCACCGACGGGCAAGACCAAAATGCCAGAGAAGAAAGACCACAGGATTGTGCAGGTTGGAACCGCGTGGGAGCAAGCGTAGCATCCTTGTGTATGTGTGAGCATGTGCAGCAGTGAGTCAGCCCGTAGTGTATGCAAGTGTACCACATGAATTATGCAAATAATGTCATGGTCGTCCGTATGCCGGAAGGAAACATAAACCAAGAAACAAATTACAATATAGAAAATAACCACGTGGGAGTGTACCATTGAATATGCCCATATATGTCAAAGTCGCCCAGTTGGTGGGCAGAGGCCACGGAACTGCGCCCAGTGAGTGAGCAGCAATGCCCCTTGTGTAGCACCCGGACAAGTGTGTGAATGTGCGCTACATGCGAGAAAACTGTGTAAACCGTGTGGGAGGAACATGTATACTATGCAAATGCAGATAAACCAGAGATGTGAGATTTTGAGTGTTAGCACAGCTTTCAATGCTGTGCTTGTTTTTTGCTGAGTTGCCAGCGCCTACGACCCCTGCTCTTAGGCAGGACTTGGTTGGAAATAAGGGGAGACCCAGAGGTACCTGTGTTGGTGCCATGAGGGTGGACCCCCCTACCCAAGGGGTGACTTGGATTTTTCTGAGTGTTCATTTTTTTTCCCTTCTGTCCTAGACAGGGGACCCTGGATTGCTCCATTGCATGACCTCATCTATTCATTTTGCTTCTCAAACAACTGCTAGGGTGGATCCCCTGCACTCGTTTTGCCAGGGGGGTGTAATAGAAACGAGCATGCATTGTTGCCTGCTTATTTGAGCAGGCCCTGGGAGCGCAGAGCAATCAGTCGCGTGCGAAATCGCAGCAATATAAAGTGTAGGATGCACAAATCAGTAGCACTGTCGCCACTATATGCATCCATTGTCATTATTATTAATTATATCACTGTGTGCATTTGTCTGCATTGTTACCATGCAGATACGAATGTTTCTATTTCAGTGGACTCGTTGACAACAAACAAAATGGAGATCGAGATCAAGGACTCTGTGGTATTGCTATGCCTTTCTGCAAGGGTTTGAAGGAGGACTCGTGGAATTTTAGAACTTGTTGGAAAATTACAAGATTGCGTTTTGGAAATCATCAAAAGTTTTCAGCACCAAGCCGCTGTTAAAGAATAGACCACTAACGGGACTACAAAAGAATTACAAGAGGCACACCGCTGGCAGGCCCGCTCTCCGTCGCCCCCACGGGGACAGAGGGGTTCACCCGCCCCCGACACCCACCAGGCCAAGAAGACCAAGACAGGTCAGGGGGCCCGCCAGCGCGCCCGCCAGCAGGACGCGACGCCCCGACCAGGGCCCGGGTCCAGCCACACCGCACCACCCCACGCCTAGACCCCCGGGGCACACCAACAGCACCGCCCCCGCCAGCGCCCACCACCACCACCGTACCGCAGCACCAAAACCCTGCAGCCCAGTCAGCCACCACCGCCCGCACACGTCCACACCATGCCAGGACCACCATACGCGCAGAGCCAGGGGACATAGCACCACCAACACCACCACCACGCCCCCGTCCCTCCCAAGCCCTACCCCCTAATGCTCCCATGCTACAGCGACCCCCACCAGCTACATCCCCACCACGCCCCAGCACAACCAGGCCCCACGAACCACCCACCCCACACGGCAGACATCACCGCACCAAACCATCACGTATTCCACAACTAGCAGCCCCTACCACCACACCCACCAACGCCGGGGTACCACACACAACCAGCACACCCTCAACACCACCACCACGCGGTCCAGCACCACCCGCCGCCCCCACTACACGGGCCCATGACACGGGAGCCACGGTACACCCCCATGGACCCGCGGGGAGCCGTGCACGCACACCAGCAACACCAGGGCCTAGTAGGAGCGCCCCACCACCACCAGCAGCCCCCCCACCCACACCCCATACCAGCGAGCACCATCCACCAGCAGCCACCGATTACATACGGACCACAGCCCCACCCGGACGCCCATGCGGCCGCCTCCCACCCACACCCCGGCACCACAACCAGTCAAGAACCGCAAGGACCGCACGGCGCACACACGCAACACCCACACGACCCGCAGGGACGCCCAGACCCCCAGCTAGCACAACACCCGTCCCCGCCCCCCCCACCACCAACAGTGCCACCCCCACACCACCCCCCCCCGCCCCCCCCCCCGAGACCAGGCCACGGATGCAACACGCGGCAGCCAGCACCAGCCAATTGACGTCGATGCCCCCGCCGTCACACGCCACCGCGAATCCCCCCTCCCGCGACCGCCACAAGAGACCCCATCACCGGACCCCACACGCGACAACGACGACCACACCGCCCAACCCACACCAGCCCCCCCATCACACCCCGCACCACCAGCCGCCGCACCGGCCGAACCCTACGCCCTACACAACCCCGCAGCGGTACGGCAGCACCTCCGGGGACTCGGGGACCAGGACGTGCTGTGCCTCCGCACCTCCGGCAACACCCAGCACATCCGGGCTACCACCCTGGTCCAGGCGGCCACCCTGGGGGAAGGCGTCCGAGACTTCCTCTTCGACGCCTTCCTCCACGTCGCCCGACACGACCGCCCCCCAGTCGCCACCCCAGACGGCGAGAGCCCGCCCCCCACGGGGAGCCGGATCGGGGTGCCCCCCATCGACTGGGGGCGACGCCTAGTCGGACACCCCGCGCCGGAGCGGGACAGCACCCAGGGCCGCAGCCCCTACCGCGAGCCCAACATGGCCCACCCCCCACCCAGCGCCACCCCCGACAACACCAAAGACCGGGAGCGGGAAACATGGGTAGCCCGGATGGCCTCCCTGAGCAACTTCCCGCACCACGTCCCGGGGGACATCCCCACCCCCGACGACCGGCAGCCAACCCCCTCCACGTACATGACTCTCATGTACAGTCTGCACTACCCCCTCTCCACCACCCACTACCACGCACCAACTGACCACTGGGTGGTGCAAGGCACAGACTCCCTCCCCCCGACTACGCCCCCCCCCCCACACAACCCAGGCGTCGACACGTACGCCAGGGGGGACGACCCGGACGACCCCCACATCTGGGCCACGTGGGAACGCAAATCCCTGGACACGCTGCTCTCCATCCGCAGCAGCAGCCAAGGCCTTGGTAGGGCGATGTATTGCCTCGCCAAGTGGACCCAACGGACCTGGGGGATCCCCACGGACCAGTGGGTGTGGGTGGTCAAGCTGCGCCCCCAGCAGAGGGAAGCCCCCCCAAACCGCAGGGGACCCACCCCCCCACGCCCCACCACCCTACAGCTCTGCGCATACATGATGGCAGCCCACCTCATGGCGCTGCTGTGGCGGGGCCCAGACACCCCCACCCAAAACTACCCCCACCTCACAAAGGAGGACATGCTCGGCATCTAGCGATGCTTCTTCCGCACCCTCGACTACCTCCACCAAACACACCCGCACGTCCTGGAGCAGATATGGCCGGCCCCCGGGTAACCCACGTGCCCGCGCAGCCGAGACAACGCCGCCACACCAGCACCAGCACGCACGGGTCACCAGGGAAAAGAAGCGCACACGCCCGGTGCCGGAACCCGCACCCTCGTTCTCGCTACTTGCAGGACCCAGCATCCTACGCCCGCCCCGGAAGCCCAGGGCCCTCCGCCGTCTCCCACAGCCCTCTCCTCCGCCTCGGACTCCACAACCTCCACCACCACGACCACCTCATCCACCACCATCACCACGTCCTCATCCAGCACTCCACCCCCCAGGCCTCGGCGGACACCTCCCAAACGGGCCCCCAAACCCGCCCCCACCGCGAGCAACCCCGCCGCTGCCAAGGCCCACGCCCCGACGAGGCCCACATCCGCGACCCAGCCGAAACCCAAGACCGCCGCCAAACAGCCACCCAAACGCGTCAGCGCGCCACGACCGCAACCCGCAGCCAAGCCCAAACCCAAGTCCAAACCCGGCGCCACGACGGCAGCGCGAGCCCAACCCCCCGAGGACGTCCTCAATGACATTCGGCTCCAGCCGTCCCTGACCCGGAGGCAGCAGCGCCCAGCACGGCGCCCCCCCACCGTCACCGACGCCGCCGCCACCACCTTCATAGCGAAGCGCCGCGGCCGAAGCACGACGCACCTCGTCCCGCCACCTCTCAAAGCCCGCACCCCAGGCCCACGGACCGCCCCCGACCAGGCCAGAACGACGCCAGGGTCCGCCAGCGGCGCCCCCGCCCCCCTACCAACCCTCGATGATAGCCCACATACAGCGCATGCCCCGCTACCGCCGCCGCCGCGAGTCCCCGCCCAACCCCGAGGCGGAGACCGTGCGCGCACACCCGCGGGTCCACATCCGCTCGCGCCCCCACCCCCCGCGCACCCCCACGGTACAGGACTACGAGGAATCCCCCGGTCCCCACGACCCCGTCACACCCACCCACGCCCACTCCTCCGCCCAAGACCGCGGCCCCGCCCAGGGACAGTGGTGGCAGCGCTGGACCCACACGCAGCTCTGGGAGCTGCGAAAGTGGGCCCGGGGAGAGCCCTCCCTCAAAGCCTGGTCCACCGGCCCCGCAAGGGGTCGGTGGAGAACCGCCGCCTCCGGCTGGCGGGGGGTTGGATGCCGCAGGCCGCATGGGAAGCCATGCTGGCCGATGCGCTCCACCCCCTGGGAGTCCACCCCCGCAACCTCCCCGCGCCCCAGGACCACCCGTATGTCCTCAGGCGCCTGCGGGAGACCCTCCATGAGACACAGCGAGACGGCATCCGCCTGTGGGACATCATCCAAAGCCCAGCCCCGCACACACACACCCCTCACCACCCCACAAGCGTCGGCGCACCAACAGCGGCGGCACCCACAGCACCCGAGGAGCCCTGCGCACCACAAAACACGACGCGCCTGACCCCCCCGGCCAGCGGCGCCGCCACCTAACCCCGTTGTAACGGCAGCAGTGACAGCACTCAATTTATACATCAATGTGATCAGAATTTCAATGATTCTCAGATGTACATTAGTGCAGTAAATTTTCCGCTTGTTTTCATGTTTTCTGTTCGCCGCCAGATGTCGCCTGTGAGCGCGCGTCGAGTCGCATTTGTCTTTCGTGATTTCCCAATCGGATTTATTTAAATTACTTCGAATGATTTCACGTTGAGTCATTATGTGCGATGGATGCACAATGAGATTCTATGTCTGCTCCATTTTTGTAGACCGGGTTTTCTCACTATTCATATTCCACCATGGAGTTCAATGGGCTCACAAGTGCTTCGCATATGTCGCTCCCAGAGGCTGGATATGGGTCTGAAGAGGGTCAGTTGGGTTCGGAGATATCAGGGGCAGTGTCGGGCGTTACGACCCCTGGGGCATCAAGGCTACAGGCTTCGCAATTACAAGAAAGATCCGCCACTATGCAGCGGTTACATGGTAGCAGAGGAAATCATGACTCTGCTTCTGGAATCTCCACGGACACCTTGAGATCATCGGACTTTAGCGGGGCTATCACTCATACTGGGTCACTGCCTGTTCCCCCTGAGGTTACATTCATGGCTTCTCCCCAGCAGACCGAGGATCAACCTTCAGAGTGTCCTTACTGTGGCCAAAGACATTCGCCTGGAGTTCATACTTGTGCTGATTGTTGTATGAACGCCCCACCCAACCTGAAACCCGGTCGAGAATCTCCCTCCTCACGTGAATCTGGTTCCAGCTCTCACGCTCTACCTGATCTTGAAGACAACAGCAGCGAAGGAGAGCCCTCTGATACTGGAATTGGTGAGATTTCTGGTGAATACTAGGAAAACCACTTCCAGGAAATCTCGAATCGGGAGTTCTTGCACCGCCAAAATTGGCTACTTGCGGAGGCAAGCTATCGAGGCCGTCTGAGGGACTGGTTCAGGGCGTCGTGCCAGTTCATCGGGGACAGTGGCCGCCTGCAATTCGACGCCACATTGCAGGAACAAGAGGATTGGGAGGAGCTGATGGACCAGTTCGACCACCAGGCTGCCGTGATGGTTCAAATGGCCATCATTGCCGAGGAAAGACGCCAGAATGTGCATCAGCACGCTGGTCCGTCAGGCCCCTGGGGTCCGAACGGCGAAGAGGTCGACGAAATGAGGTGTGATTCGACACATTCTCACCTCTCCAGGGAGCAACTGTCCAAGCTTCCCAACTCCAACTCAAGTGTTGATACTTGGGTTGATGAGGTAAGAAGCAAAGGAAAAGGTACTCGATGCCCGTCCTGTGGTGAGTGTGCCAAGGACTGCTCCTGTCGACGCCAGATTTGGTCGCTGGAAGACAGGGTGAAGGAGCTGAAGAAGGCTGCCAAGGAGAAAAAGCGGGATGACGACAGCAAGTGGAAGGAGATGGAGCAGAAGCTGGAAAAATTGACCAATCTGGTACAAAATCTGAGCACTACTGGGCTCACTGTACCAGCGCCTACAATGGCAAGTCACCCAGCACCTACCTCCTCAGCTGCACCTGCATCCACGCCTTACGGCGTTCCACATTCTCCGGCACCCCCAGCTTTTACTGGTTCACACCCAGCTTTGACTGGAATTTCTGGTATTCCCCCTACTGGATTTACAAGTCCTATTGGGTTTAATCTGGGTCCCGAAGGAGGAGAATCTTCGTCAGGAAGGTCTGTACTGTCCGTAAGTACTGTTGGTGATATTGATGGAAAGGCAAAGACCACCGTAAAGGAGAGATCAATGGCCTTGAAGAAGAAGGACAAAGAAAAGAAAGAAAACGAAGCCAAATTGAGGGAAAAACAGAAGAAATTGAAGGAGATGAGGCTTCATCGAGCACAATCAACGCCGTTTGTACAGCCTACGGTGGACCAGGCGTTGTTGGCGGCCGCAATTGCTCAAGCACAGGCAATGGGAGGTGCCGCCGTCAACCCAGTTTTTGTCAATCCTGTTGGCACATCCACAGGTTTCAACCTGAACCACCTGCTCAACCCTTTGCACATGAGGCTCAGAGGTTCAGTGATGAAGCAGCCCAAGTTCTCAGGACACCCAAACTACTGGGCGTCCTTCGAAAGACAAATTTATGGTTGGGCTGCAGACGGAGAAACTGGACAAGGAACTCTGGATTCTCGGGTTGATGGACTGTTTGACTGGCAAACTGAGGGAAAGTACATATAATCTTTATGTGGAAAGGCAGAATCAAGGAGATCCCCTGACTTATGAAGAGCTGTGGCGAAGTCTCAAAAAGAAAGGGTCTCGACTCCCTGAGGATCATTACAGGAACCGTCTTGAGAACTTCAGGGCGATTAAGAAATTGTTTCTTGAAGAGATCCAAATAGCAAGCAGGATTGGGAGTTTTTGGTGCTGGAGGCGGAGAACTCGGAAGAAGGCCTTTCTGAAGGCGAGATGAAGAAGATTCTCCTGAGCAAGCTCACGCCGGAGACCAAGCAGAAGATCAGGGACTCCCAGGCGGACCAAAACGTCCTGGGCAACTGGGTTGAAGTCCGAGGATTGCCGGAGACTGTGGGAAAAATGGCAGTTCGTGAGTTGCTAGACTCTATCAGTGCTACGGGATTGAAAGACATCACCATTCGTGAGGGCAGATGGAGAGTTGGTTTCCATGATTCTGAACAGTCGGAGCTTTTCTGTAGCATGGTGGATGGAAAAGTGAAGTATAAGGGGACAGCCTTTGAAGGTGCGGCCGTGGATCTTCTCGTATGGAGTCGACCAGATCTGGGACCAACTTGAAAAGTATGCAAACTTAGAACGCCAGAAGTCACAGGATGCACAAGGCTTCGGAGGCAAGGTCAGTGCCGTTGGTGAGAAGGGATGCTACGTGTGCATTGCCCTTGGAAAGGAAGGTCGAGCGGCGACTCACACAACCGCAGATCACAGGTGGACGCCCTGAGATATCAAGAGAATCTAGTTCAAAATGGATGGAAAGGGAAATTCTCCCAAAAATCCCCAGCAGGATCGAGCACGAGATGCTGACCAGCATGGAAGGGGAAAGGGTAAAGGGCAGTCCAAAGGAAAGAACAGGGATTGGACACCAAAAGATTACTCGCAGCAAGGCAGAGATCCAAGCGGGCCAAGATGGACCGATGCTGGTGGAAAATCTGGTGAAAAATCTGGCGAAAAGAGTGGAAAGGGACAAGGAAAGTCCGCGAATCAAGAGGATTCCAAGGTGAATGGCAACCCCATGTATACGGAGACGCCAGCAAACAAGACCTTCGGCAACAACAAGGATACTGGAGGTCGAGGCAAGGGCAGATCCAACGAATCCAACCCCAATTCGAACACCTGCAACAACAAAGGCCAAGGAGGTAAGAAACGTGGTGGTGGTAAGTCATTGGGTGGTCGTGGACGTGGAAAAGGAGTCAATGCCGTTGAAGCAGGAGAAGAATGGGTTGACGAAGGACAAGTACAGGACGTGCAGCCGAACGTCGAAGAAGAATGGCAATAGGGAAGCCAACTTGACCCAATTCCCAACACTGGGGTTGAGTGGCAGGAAACAAAGCCCATCAGGGTAGTTGAGGCGGTGGATGGACGTTGCTGGGATCGGCTGGCGCGTTCCTCCGGCCTCCTGTACTCTGCCTGGGTCCTCAGCGCTGTCCGGCGGGGCAAGCAGCGCCAGTTTGTCTGCTGGATCCAGGTCAGGCTGACAGAAGGTAAGGTTAAACTTGCCAAATGTCTGATTGACAATGGTTCAGAGGTCAATCTGGTGAGGAGAGGCTTTCTGTAGGAGGACGAGGCGAAGATGTCCTCGACACCTGTCCAGCTGGAGGGAGTGAGCGGACATCGCCTTGAAGGTGGCGACAGAGAGGCAGAGTTGGCGGTCAGATTGGTGAAACAATCTGTCTGGAGCGTGGAGGAGACGGTGACGGAGGAGTGGTTTTCTGGAAAATTCTATGAAGCCACCATAAAGTATGATTTATTCTTGGGTCAACCATGGCTTCATGCTCACCGTGTGTCGCCCATGGGACACAGGAAATGCTTCCTCGCGGATCCGTCGACCAGCGACCCGTCCGACCTGTATTATCTGCACCCATACACCAAGAGTATACACCAATTCAAGGAGCGAAATAAGCTGCATATTCAGCGAGATGGGCAGGAATGGACAGGGAATCAAGAAGAATTCGACGAAGGAAAGGTGGAATCATTGAACTGCAAGAAGTGGAAGTCAGTTTGCTATCGTGTAGTCGACAAATGGCGCGACATTGTGGTGGATTACTTCGAAAAGAACCACAATTTTCGTCCGCAAGTTGATGCCTTTGCAAACAACAGAAATAAAAGATTTCCAAGGTTCTACGACGATGCCTGGAGTGAGGACTGGTCTGAACCTTTATGGATCAATCCGCCCTTCGACAGTTTTCCTCGTGTGGTGCAGAAGCTGAAGCAATCCGGCGCAAAGGCGATTTTAATTGTCCCCAACTGGCCAAAACAATCTTGGTTCAAGGGCATTTTGGACATTTCAATCGACATTGTCGAGCTACATCACAAGGGAGTGAAGCTGTATTGCGAAGACAATGGCAAGCCTTTGCCACAACGTTCGTGGAGCACGTTGGCGTGCTTAGTTGACGGGAATCTGGGAGATTATTGGCAAGATGACAGTGAAATGGGAACAGAAGAGGTCATCTCAAATTCCTCAAGAATCGACGAAATTGAGGTGGATCGAGACGATCGAGAGCGGAATCCCGACATATCGTCGCGGAAGGAGGGAAGGACAATCGGCGTCCCTCAAGAGAACGCATCCATCCATTCCAATTCGTCCCCATCAGACAAGAATCAAGCCAAAAATGTCAAGATTTCAAGCAAGAATGACGACAAATTTCCAAGATTTTCACCTGAATTGACAGGAATGCAGCTGAATTCTTCCGACCATCCCTTCAAGACATTTGTGGACCCCCTTAATTGGTGGGATCCCACATAGGACCGAGCTCAGGTGAGCTTCATCCGCCAACAATGCGACGAAGAAGTTTGGAATGAAGTGGCCAAGAATATGAGACCACGACCAACAATTCGCAAATTGGTGGACATAATGTCGGTGATTAAATGTGGGAATCAGGTCACCGGAGAGAAGATATCTGCAAGAAGGGACGCAGTGGTCGAAGATTATTAAGATGAGGTGCTGAGTGGGAAGTTGTGGGAAAACCCCCCAATTTGATGTGAAAATGGGGAAGCCAAGATTGAGATAATCCAAGGCTCAAAGGTGCACAAACAACGTCCATTCTACCTTCACGGCACAAAGCAGATGCCCTGCGAAAGATTATTGAGCGCAATCTCTATGAGTTCGGTTGGTTGGAGGGCTGCATGAGTTCTGAGTGGTGTTCAGCACCATTTACTGTGCCAAAACCCCCACCTGCTGACCAATCCAGCATAGATGCTTGGCGTCTAGTGGTGGATTACAGAGCTCTGAATGCCGCCACGGTACCTGACGCGCATCCCCTTCCTTTAATCGAGAAGGAGATCGCCGCGAGAGCCAAAGGTAAGCTCTTTACTGTGTTGGATTTGCGCCATGGCTTTCACCAAATGCCACTTTGAAAGGAGGATAGGCATTTGACGGCAATGTGCACGCCCTGTGGCACTGTCCAGCGGACTGCACTGCCGAGGGGTCTGAAGAATGCGCCGTCGATGTTCCAGAAGATGATGGAGACTATTTTATTTCAGAAGCACAAGTCTCTGGATTTACAAGAATTCTGCAGCATCTACATTGACGACCTTCTAATTGCCACGCCGTTGGGAAAAAACTTTGATGAGTGCCTGAAGTTGCACGAAGAACAAGTCCGCAAAGTTCTCGAAGTCCTTCGACAAGAGAAGCTCGTGTGTGGAACCAAGAAGGGCAAAATGTTCCTCCAGAGCGTGGAATTTAGTGGCTCTGTCTTGGAAGATGGGACAAGAAGACCGGCCCCAGGGAAAATGGCTGCCCTGCAGCTATGTTGAAGGCCTAAAACCATCACGCAGCTTCGTGCCTTTTTAGGCTGCTGCAATTATTACCACGAGTTCCTTCCCCTTTACGCCAAGTTCTCTGGTCCATTGACAGAGTTACTCAAGGTTGGCAAAATAGAAGGAAAGAAGGGATCTCAAGTCAAGCTCAAGTGGACGCCAGAATGTGAAGAGGCCTTTACTGGTCTCAAGGAAGCACTAGCAAATGTGGTTACATTAAAGACTCCGTGGTTGGATGGAAGACCTTTTTATATTCGTACAGACGCCAGTCGTTACGCCATTCGTGCTACGATCAAACAAGTCGATGACGAAGGTCACCATCATCCTCTGGCTTTCTGGTCTCACAAGCTTACAACAAGACAGCGAAATTGGAGTCCAAGGGAACAAGAAGCCTACGCAATCCTTTGTGCCTTACGGCGTTATGAAGGTTGGATCTTGGGCCATCGCGTTGAGGTACTGACTGACCACAAGTCACTAGAGAGCTGGAGGACACAACATGTGGATACCCCTGGTGGACCAGCTGGGAGGAGAGGCCGTTGGCATGAAACTCTCAGCAGATTTGACCTCCACGTGACTTACATTCCAGGGCACTACAATACAGTGGCGGACGCCCTGAGTCGCTGGGCCTACCCAGCCTCAGAGGCTTACTCTGAAGTGAGTTTTCATGGGACAGCGACGGATAAAGCCGAAGTGATCGAGTTTGATAAGGAGGAACAAGCACTCATCAAGAAACATTGTCTTCAATGTTCGATTAAGAATCGGATGAAGGTTGAATTGGTCAGATGCAAGGAGATTACCAAGGCAAATCAGACTGAAAGGGTTAACTCTGACTCTGAGTCGTCGCTGCCGCTCCTGAATGTGTTTCCAGTGACAAGATCCAAGGCGAAATCCACGCTCCCTCCACAACAAAAGGACAAGGAAACTTCCTTCCTCTATGTGGATTGGACGAAGATGTACAAGGAGGACAGGTTCTTTGGGTCTGTATACCACAAGTTGAAAGGGGACAAGCCTTACAACTCTGAAGAGAAGTCTGATTTGAAGATCCAAGGCGACAAGTTATTTTGGCGAGGACGGATTTGTGTTCCTGGTTGTCTAATTGACCAATATGTCAAACATTGGCATCGGAATGAGACATCCCACGGACACTCCCGTGTTCTGGAGCAGGAGCTACGACATAGAGTGTACACACGGGACCTCAAGAGTGCCTGTGAGCGAGTTGCCAAAGGATGCAAGCAATGTCAGACGAACATCCCCAAGAATCAAAAGGCAGAAGGATTATTGAAGGGACTGCCAATTCCTGAGAGGTTGTTCGACAAGGTGACGGCGGATGTCTTCGAGTTGGGACAAATCCAAGAGGAATGTCTCTACACGAGGAAGCCAATCGATGGGGTTTTGTTAATTCAAGACCGCCACAGTGGCTACATCCAGGTCCTCCCTTGCAACACGAAGCATGTCACCTCTGAAACGGCTGCCAAGTGGACTGCAAGTCAGTGGATGAGTAACTGGGATGTTCCCAGTGAAATTCTGACGGACAGTGGGAAGGAGTTCATTGGGACTTGGTGGGAGAATATGTGTGCTCTATTGGGACTTCATCATCTTCGTGCCCGAGTCTACGACCATCGAGCCTTCCCTGCTGAATGCGCTAGAAGAATTCTTATCAACATTCTGAGAAAATTCCTGGCGACTGAAAAAGACTACAATTGGTTGGAGACAATTTACTGTGTCTTGAGGAGATAGCATCGGACCAAGAACTACACTGGATTAAGTCCGAATGAGCTTGTTTTTGGTCGTGAGAAGATGGTCCATTGGTCCATGAGTCCGGCGGGCACGAGGGTGCTGAACATGGTGCACGGCGGGCAGAAAATGTGGAAAATTGCCCAAAATGGCCGAAAATGTGCACACTCATGGTTGGGGCAAATGAGGCACATGCCCGACTTGGACCGGAGTGTGCCATAGGATTGGTATCAAGTCATTTGTGTCCAACATATCATTTGGGCGTCGCCCAACTCCTCCGGTTTCGGGAATGGCAGGGTCGCCAAGTGAGCCCATGATTTGGGATGGTCCCAAATTGCCAACATGGCGGCCACGGTACGCCAAGCCCAAGAGGAGTTATTCGCCGGGTCCAAGATATGTTGGGCACCGAAGTATGTACCCTCATAACATACTTGGGTCATGATGTCAATTGGGCGCAACGTTGAGATACACGGTCGCCACTTGACATCATGACGGGCAAAAAACAGCAATATTGGCGAAAAAACACCCAAAAGTGCCTTGAAAGGCGCACAAATATATTATAATATCTTCGGCCTGGATTGAGTAATCGTCCAATCCTTCTAAACACAATGACTTGACACCAATGACCTTCGATTCCACTTATGTGCTCCACTTGGGGCGCTTTGGAAGGTCGCGCGCGCTGCCTCCCAAGTGGGCACATGCAAAAATGGAAGATTGCAAAAAACACACCTTGCTCGCAACGCATCGCTTCGGGAGCGCTCCACAAGCGTCCCTTCACGAAGGTTAGGCTTGCGAGTGTTGGTTGGGAGTACAATGAAGGGCCTCGTGCGATATGGGGTCCATTGGCGGGTTTGTCTCGGAATGGTGCACCCGCCAAATGGGCACGCGATATGACACCAAAAATGGCATACAACCCTACCCACGCCTTCTACACCCAACCTAGTGGCCTAGAATCAAAGTATGCCTATATTCTAATGTAACTTTGGTCCCTTAACACGCATGCAAGTGCTTTGGTCGAAAATCGACCTCCTTTCGGAAAGCCGAATTTTAGCATGCACGCCAAATATATTGCCAATATATATATGGAGATCATATATGCACTATCCGAGAAAGACAAGTGATATGCCCCAGATGTAGAGGCAAGCAAGGGTGGGACAAACGCCAACTCAACATACTTCTACACGTACTTGGACGCCAAGTACGTGAAAAAGCGCACTTCTTGGAGAACACTCAAAATGAATAACCCTTTGGGCCTATTGAGTTGGGATCCTTTGGCCTCATCCTATGACTATGGGGGGCAAAACCTCATACACAGTGCCTATGAGGCACGTTAGTTCGCCCTTGGGCGCTTGAACGCTCGTAACCCTTGTTATTCCACTTGGGGGTTCAAAGCGCCTTCGGTCGCCCAGATTTTCTGGGAAAAATCTGGGACGCGATCCGTTATATCAAGGAAAAAATTGCGGATCACTCGAAGACTGTTTCAGTCTTAACTTCAAGAGAAATATAATTACAGAATAATCTGATGCAGTCCACGGAACAGGCGACGACAGGCGGCGCGACTGCGGCGATTTCACGACAATTGGAAACCGCGGTAGAAATCGGGTATTTCACCAATTGCCGACCGGAAATCACCTAAGACAATAAAGTTATGGTAAATCTACATTGATTCAATGGTTAAGGATCGGATTCCAAATCCCGCGGATTAGAGAACAGGGATATCCCGCTGACAGCCGGTGTCAACGGCTTCCGCACGGGAGTGACGGCTCACAGGCCTCCGGGCCATGGGCCATAGGTTCTGGGTACCGCTTCAATCTGATCAGAATTTAAATCCCTGAAACTTTCGAAAAGGTTTACGGTCTACATATACCCTTGGCATTGAGACACAACAGTCCTGGCGCATCGTCTATGTGGTTCGATGAACAGATGATGGGACATTCTGGGATCATCCTGGTCATCATGTCCATCATTCTCATCATGGTCATCATGTGAATCATGTGCTTCATCGTAGATGATTCCCATTGGAAGTTCCGAAAGGCCTTTATCCTCAACCACGACGCACTCTCGTGTTTTGCTGTCGACTGTGCCCCTCTACTCGCCTTGGGAAGGACTCGTTCGAGTTCGTGCTCATTTCAAAGATTCTGGCACATGACTAAGTCTGATGCATTTCATGTGTTTGACGGATCTGCTGGGAATGTGATTTCAATCAGCTCTTACATTGAGACTGTTGGTTTGTTTTCCAATCAACCGCTGTCAAAGGGCTTATTAGGACCAAGTGAGGACGATGGTGTTCTTACTTGTGTCGACTCGCTGCTCATCTGTGGATTGAGTTGGAATCCCCCTCAGAATCAGCTCAAATTTGGCAAATTCCTGGTACCAAGCATTGGATGCTTATACATTCTGGGACTATAATGAGTCAATTACCCCTTCTGGCTCATACTGGATTAATCATGAAGCCCTGGAGACAATACTGACAGTGTGGTGATCACTCACTGGGTTTTGTTGGCTATCATTACTTACATGATTGAATTTCCATCATGTGAATCATCATCATCATGAGGATTTGACCTGGATTGGCTATGAATGAGAACCGGATTTCCGTTCAGCACAACACACAGTATCTATCGACAATGAATTGGACCTATATTGGCTTGCTGTAGACTTCGCCGTCTTCAATCTGTGTGCGATTCACTGATTTTGGTCTCAATTCAGTCACATTTTGTACCATAATCTGGCATCTGGTCTCATGACTGCAAATGACACCGACCAGTTTCACATATCTTGGACTCCATGAAGGGATACCCTATTTTTTGGACGCTCGACGACATGGCGACACTCGTTTTCTGTTTTCTGGCAGTGGGATGTCAGATCCTGATTTCATCATGGATCATGGATCTTGGTCATGCATGTACATTCTTCACTCAGACTTTCAATTTTCGATTTTTCGAGCTGGATCGAAGCTATTTCTGTGTGCCCTAAGGTACCTATGCGTTTCTTTCAAGTCGATGGCCATCGCGAAACACAGATCTCAGCACAATTTTGCTCAATTCGGCTCATTTTCTTGCATTTTGTCACAGATTAGTCAGTTTTTGGTCACTTTTGCCGTTTCTTTCACTTCACTTGACCAAGCCTGACATACTGGCGTATGTTTTCAGAGGGGGAGTGTAACGGGAGCAGTGACAGCACTCAATTTATACATCAATGTGATTAGAATTTCAATGAATCTCAGATGTACATTAGTGCAGTAAATTTTCCGCTTGTTTTCAGGTTTTCCGTTCGCCGCCAGATGTCGCCTGTGAGCGCGCGTCGAGTCGCATTTGTCTTTCGTGATTTCCTTATCGGATTCATTTAAATTATTTCGAATGACTTCACGTTGAGTCATTATGTGCGATGGATGCACAATGAGATTATATGTCTGCTCCATTTTTGTAGACCGGGTTTTCTGACTATTCATATTCCACCATGGAGTTCAATGGGCTCACAAGTGCTTCGCATATGTCGCTCCCAAGGGCTGGATACGGGTCTGAAGAGGGTCAGTTGGGTTCGGAGATATCAGGGGCAGTGTCGGGCGTTACGACCCCTGGGGCATCAAGGCTACAGGCTTCGCAATTACAAGAAAGATCCGCCACTATGCAGCGGTTACACCTGTTACCCAGCAAACCACCACCACGGGGCGCCATGCCAGGCCCCGCCTAGAAGTCACCAAACGAACCGGACGCCGAAGGACGCCAACGCACATGACAACGGGCACCACTACGCCCAAAGGCACCGGACCCAGGCCCGCTACCGTCGCAACCGCCTAACCGAGCCAAAACCCAAACACAAATCAAACCCGAGCCACACCCCGGAACCGCTAACCCTTGACTCCTAACCAGGCCCGCCGAGGGAACAACGTAACCACAGCCCACACCCACAACCCACACAGCCGCCTAACCAGCCAGCTCCAGAAGCAAAGAGACACCTAACCAAACCCACCCTGGCCCATGCCTGTGTACATCAGGACGCGCGAGCCGCACCCCTGGGGCGCGACTGCCGCCACAGCACCGACGACACACGCCAGAGGACACAACACTATTGCACCGCCGCACCACCTGCCCGTACATGTGCATGCAGTGTACGCGCGCCCCTGTTTTTCTTTTTTTCCATCAAAAAAAAACGAAAATTAGGGGGGGAGGAAGAGGGACACAACCACCAATGGCACACGCGCACCGCACACAGCGCGCACACCGGTGAACGGGCGCCACGAGGGCCAGAACACCGCACACACGCGTGCACCGAGGGCAACAAAGGTAGGAGACACCACGGCCTGGCACACCGGTGAACAAGAGCCAAGAGGCCCGGGACACCGCGCACGCAAAGCAACACACCGAGCGAGCGCACCGATGAGCAGGAACCAAGTGGCCCAGTACAGCGCACACGCAACACAACACACCGAGCGGGCACACCGGTGAGCGGGGGCCAAGGGGCCAAGGACGCCACACACGCAACACAACACACCGAGCGGACACACCGGTGAACAGGAGCCAAGTGGCCCAGGACACCGCAGACACAACACAACAAACCGCGCGGGCACACCGGTGAACAGGAGCCAAGTGGCCCAGGCCACCGCAAACGCAACACAACACAGCCAGCGGGCACACCGGTGAACAGGAGCCAAGTGGCCCAGGACACCGCACAAGCAAAGCAACACACCGAGCGGGCGCACCGGTGAACAGGAGCCAAGGGGCCCAAGACACCGCACACGCAACACATCACACCGAGCGAGCACACCGGTGAACAGGAGCCAAGTGGCCCAGGACACCGCAGACGCAACACAGCAAACCGCGTGGGCACACCGGTGAACAGGAGCCAAGCGGCCCAGGACACTACACACACGTAGGGCGGCCGAGGGACAGGAAAGAACCAACACCCCATCGGTCGGACGCACTGGGGCGACCCAGCCGACCCACCGGGCCAGTGGCAGGAGCGGTACTCCAAGGCCACTGGTCCGAGCCCGGCCAGGCTGCATCGGGGACCATGGCAAACGTCACCCGGATCCATGGAAGCAACCGGTGACAGGCGAGCCGGTACACAGTCAAGGAGGGGGTCGCCTGCGAAGCAGAGTGGCCCCGCAACTCAAGCCACAAGGGTGAGGCGGTCGTACCGTAGACTAGCGGGAGCAATACCCCTTGTGGTGAGAGATACTCTACACGGCTGGGCAGCTCCCAGAGCTGCCGCCCAAAGGAGGGGGCATGTGGCCCTACCCATGGACACATGTGGGGACACCCTCCCACCTGGGACACATGGACCGGGTGGCCGCGACAATGCCTTCCCAAGCACATGCGGGAGCGGCGCAAGAGGCACCTGACATAGGGCAGTGGGAGGGACATGACGTCCCCTTGGTAAGACCTTCTTCCTGCAATGTCAAAGGAGGCATCCCGAGCTCCCGAAGATACCTACCTACCTACCTCCCTTCTCCCCCCCTCGCTCCCCCTGGCCCCCCAATCCCCCCATCGCCCCCCCTCGCCGCCCCTCGCCCCCCACCGCCCCCCATCGCCCCCCATCGCCCCCCAATCGCCCCCCATTTCCCCCCATCACCCCCCATCGCCCCCCATCCACCCTTAGCGCCCCCCATCGCCCCCCATCGCCCCCCATAGCCCCCCATCGCCCCCCATCGCCCCCCATCGCCCCCCATCGCTCCCCATCGCCCCCGATTGCCCCCCATCGCCCACCATCGCCCCCCATCGCCCCCCATCGGCCCCGATAGCCCGCTATCGCCCCGCATCACCCCCCCTCGCCCCCCCTGGCGCCCCATCGCCCCTCATTGCCCCCCATTGCCCCTCATTGCCCCCCATCGCCTCCCATCGCCCCCCATCCGCCCCCAGCGCTCCTCCTTGCCCCCCCTCCCCCCCCATCGCCCCCCATCGCCCCTCATCGCCCCTCCTTGCCCCCCCTCGCCCCCCTTCGCCCCCCCCCCCCGCCCCCCATCGCCCCCAATCACCCCCCATCGCCCCCCCACGCCCCCCCTCGCCCCCGATCGCCCCCCATCGCCCCCCATCGCCCCCCCCATCGCCCCCCACCTGGCCCCCCCCCTCGCCCCCCCTTCGCCCCCCCCATCCCCCATCGCCCCCCATTGCCCCCAATCACACCCCATCGCCCCCCATCGCCCCCCATCGCCCCGCCTATCGGCCCCCCCCCTCGCCTCCCCGCTCGCCCCCCCATTGCCCCCATTTGCCCCCCCATTGCCCCCATTGCCCCCCTTCCCCCCCCTCGCCGCCCCTCGCCCCCCACCGCCCCCCATCGCCCCCCATCGCCCCCCAATCGCCCCCGATTTCCCCCCATCACCCCCCATCGCCCCCCATCCTCCTTAGCGCCCCCCGTCGCCCCCCATCGCCCCCGATAGCCCCCCATCGCCCCCCATCGCCGGCCCTCGCCCCCCCTCGCTCCCCATCGCCCTGCATTGCCCCCCATTGCCTCCCATCGCCCCCCATCGCCCCCCATCGCTCCCCATCGCCCCCCATCGCCCCCCATCGCCCCTCATCGCCCCTCATCGCCCCTCATCGCGCCCCATCGCCCCCCATCCACCCTTAGCGCCCCCCATCGCCCCCCATCACCCCCTATCGCCCCCCCTCGCGCCCCATCGCCCCCCATTGCCCCCCATCGCCTCCCAATCCCCCCCATCGCTCCCCATCGCCCCCCATCGCCCCCCATCGCCCCCCATCCGCCCCCAGCGCTCCCCCTCGCCCCCCCTCCCCCCCCATCGCCCCCCATCGCCCCCCATCGCCCCCCATCGCCCCCCATCGCCCTTCCTCGCCCCCCCTCGCCCCCGATCGCCCCCCATTGCCCCCCATCGCCCCCCATCGCCCCCCCCATCGCCCCCCACCTCGCCCCCCCCCTCACCCCCCCCTCGCCCCCCCTGCCCCCCATCGCCCTCCATTGCTCCCAATCACCCCCCATCGCCCCCAATCGCCCCCCATCGCCCCCCCTCGCCCCCCAATCGCCCCGCCTATGGCCCCCCCCTCGCCTCCCCCCTCGCCCCCCCATTGCCCCCCATTTCCCCCCATTGCCCCCCCATGGCCCCCCATCGCCTCCCCATCGCCCCCCATCGCCCACCGGCGCCCCCCCTCGCCCCCCCTCGCCCCCCATCGCCCCACATTGCCCCCCATTGTCCCCCCATTGCCCTCCATTGCCGCCCATTGCCCCCCATCGCCCCCCATTCGCCCCCCCATTGCCCCCCATCGCCCCCCCTCGCCTCGCCTCATCCCCCCTCGCCCCCCATCGCCCCCGATTGCCCCCCCATTGCCCCCCATAGCCTTCCATCGCCCCCCATGGCCCCCCATTGCCCCCCATCGCCCCCCATCGCCCCTTATCGCTACCCCTCGCCCCCCCTAGCCCCCCATCGACCCCCATCGTCCCCGATCGTCCCCCATCGCCCCACCTCGCCCCCCATCGCCTTCCCTCGCCCCCCCTCGCCCCCTCCCGCCCCCATCGCCCCCCATCGCCCCTCATGGCCCCCCATGGCCCCCCCTCGCCCCCAATCACCGCCTATCGCCGCCCATCGCCGCCCATCTACCCCCCCCCATGGCCCCACACCTCGCCCCCGCCCATCGCCCCCCACCTCGCCCCCCCTCACGCCCCCCCTCACCCCCCCCCTCGCCCCCCATTGCCCCCCATTGCCCCCCATTGCCCCCCCATCGCCCCCCCTGGCCCCCCGTGGCCCCCCCTCGCCACCCATTGGCTCCAATCGCCCCCCATCGCCCCCCATCGCCCCCCATCGCCCCCCATCTCGCCCCATCGCCCCCCTTCCCCCTCCACTGCCCCCCATCGCGCCGCGTCGCACCCCAACGGCCCCGCTCGCCCCCGCTCGCCCCCGCTCGACCTCCATCGCCCCCCCATTGCCCCCCAATCGCCCCCCCATCGCCCCCCATCGCCCCCCATCGCCCCCCACCGCCCCCCATCGCCCCCCCTCGCACCCCAATGCCCCCCTTCGCCCCCCATCGCGCCCCATCGCCCTCCATCGCCCCTCATCGCCCCGCCTCGCCTCCCATCGCCCTGCATTGCCCTCCATGGGCCCCCCATTGCCCCCCATTGCCTTTCACCGCCCCCCTTTGCCCCCCATCGCCCCCCATCGCGGCCAACGGCCTCCCTCGCCCCCCCTCGCCCCCCATCGCCCCCCATCGCCCCCCATCGCCCCCCCTCGCCCCCCTCGCCCCCGGTCGCCCCCCATCGCCCCCCATCGCCCCCCCATCGCCCCCCATCGCCCCCCATTGCCCCCCCACTGCGCCCCATTACCCCCCCAATGCCCCCCCTCGCCCCCCCCTCGCCCCTCATCGCCCCCAATTGCCCCCCCTCGCCCCCCATCGCCCCCCATTGCCCCCCCTCGCCCCCCCTCGCCCCCCCTCGCCCCCCCTCGCAGCCCATTGCCCCCCCATTGCCCCCGATTGCCCCCCCATTGCCCCCCCTCGCCCCCCAACGCCCCCCATTGCCCCCCCTCGCCCCCCATCGCCCGCCATCGCCCCTCATCGCCCCCCATCGCCCCCGATAGCCCCTCATCGACCCCCTCGCCCCGCCTCGCCTCCCATCGCCCTCCATTGCCCCCCCATTGCCCCCCCATTGCCCCACATTGCCTCCCACCGCCCCCCATCGCCCGCCCTCCCCCCCCCTCGCCCCCCCTCGCCACCCATCGCCCCCCATCGCCCCCCCTCGCCCTCCATCGCCCCCCCTCGCACCCTCTTGCACCCCCTCGCCCCCCATCGCCCCCCATCGCCCCCCCTCGCCCCACATTTCCCCCCTATCGCCCCCCCTCGCACCCTCTCGCACCCCCTCGCCCCCCATTGCCCCCCCTCGGCCCACATCGCCCCCCCATCGCCCCCCATCGCCCCCCATCCCCCCCCATCCCCCCCCACTGCCCCCCATCGCGCCCCCTCGCACCCCAACGCCCCCTTCGCCCCTGCTCGCCCCCGTTCGCCCCCCATTGCCCCCCCTCGCCCCCCCATTGCCCCCCCATCGCCCCCCCATCGCCCCCCATCGCCCCCCATCGCCCGCCACCGCCCCCCATCGCCCCCCCTTGCACCCCAACGCCCCCCTTCGCCCCCCCTCGCCCACCATCGCCTCCCATCGCCCTCCATTGCCCCCCCATTGCCCCCCCATTGCCCCCCATTGCCTCCCATCGCCCCCCATCGCCGCTCATCGCCCCCCATCGCCGCTCATCGCCCCCCCTCGCCCCCCATCGACCCCCATCGCCCCCCATAGCCCCCCATCGCCCCCCATCGCCCCCCACCGCCCCCCATCGCCCCCCGCCGCCCACCGTCGCCCCCCGTCATACCCTAACGCCCCCCTTCGCCCCCCCATTGCCCCCCATTGCCCCCCGGATGCCCCCCATCGCGCCCCATCACCCCCCATTGCCCCCTCTCGCCCCCCCTCGCCCCCCATCGCCCCCCCATCGCCCCCCATCGCCCCCCATCGCCCCCCGCCGCCCACCGTCGCCCCCCGTCATACCCTAACGCCCCCCTTCGCCCCATCCTCGCCCCCCATCGCCCCCCATCGCCCCCCATCGCCCCCCGTCGCACCCCATTGGCCCCCATTGCCTCCCCCCGGCCCCCATCGCCCCCCATCACCCCCCAACGCCCCCCATCGCCCCCGATCGCCCCCCCTCGCTCCCTCTCGCCCACCATCGCCCCCCATCGCCACCCCTCGCACCCCATCGCCCCCCATCGTCCCCCATCGGCCCCCATCGCCTCCCATCGCCGCCCATCGTCCCCCATCGCCCCCCATCGCCCCCGTACGCCCCCCATCGCCCCCCATCGCCCCCCATTGCCCCCCATTGCCCCCCATCGCCTCCCATAGCCCCCATTGCCCCCCTTCGCCCCTCTTCGCCCCTCCTCGCCCCCCCTCGCCCCCCATCGCTCCCCCTCCCTCCCCCTCGCCCCCCATCGCCCCCCATCGCCCCCGCTCGCCCCCCCTCGCCCCCCATCGCCCCCCATCGCCCCCAATCGCCCCCCTTCGCCCCCCATCGCCCCCCCATCGCCCCCCATCTCCCCCCATCGCCCCCCATCTCCCCCCACTGCCCCCCATCGCGCAGCCTCGCACCCAAACGCCCCCCTTCGCCCCCGCTCGCCCCCGCTCGCCCCCCATCGCCCCCCCTCGCCCCCCCATTGCCCCCCCATCGCCCCCCCATCGCCCCCCATCGCCCCCCATCGCCCGCCACCGCCCCCCATCGCCCCCCCTTGCACCCCAACGCCCCCCTTCGCCCCCCCTCGCCCACCATCGCCCCTCATCGCGCCGCCTCGCCTCCCATCGCCCTCCATTGCCCCCCCATTGCCCCCCCATTGCCCCCCATTGCCTCCCACCGCCCCCCATCGCCCCCCATCGCCCCCCATCGCCGCTCATCGCCCCCCCTCGCCCCCCCTCGCCCCCCATCGCCCCCCATCGCCCCCCCTCGCCCCCCCTCGCCCCCCATCGCCCCCAATCGCCCCCAAGCGCCCCCCATCGCCCCCGATCGCCCCCCATCGCCCCCCCATCGCCCCCCTCCGCCCCCCATCGCCCCCCGACGCCCCCAATTGCCCCCCATCGCCCCCCATCGCCCCCCATCGCCCCTTCTCGGCCCCCCTCGCCCCCCCTTGCCCCCCATCGCCCCCCATCCCCCCCCTCGCCCCCCCTCGCCCCCCATCGTCCCCCATTGCACCCCCATTGCCCCCCATTGCCCCCCCATTGCCCTCCCTCGCCCACCCCTCGCTCCCCATCGCCCCCCATTGCCCCCCCTCGCCCCCCATCGCCCCCCATCGCCCCCCATTGCCCCCCCTCGCCCCCCCTCGCCCCCCCTCGCCCCCCATCGCCGGCCATCGCCCCTCATCGCCCCCCATCGCCCCCCATCGACCGCCTCGCGCCGCCTCGCCTCCCATCGCCCTCCATTGCCCCCCCATTGCCCCCCCATTGCCATTCATCGCCCCCCATCGCCCGCCCTCCCCCCCCCTCGCCCCCCTCGCCACCCATCGCCCCCCATCGCCCCCCCTCGCCCCCCATCGCCCCCCCATCGCACCCCCCCCGCCCCCCATCGCCCCCCATCGCCCCCCCTCGCCCCACATCGCCCCCCCATCGCCCCCCCTCGCACCCTCTCGCACCCCCTCGCCCCCCATCGCCCCCCCTCGCCCCACATCGCCTTCCCATCGCCCCCCATCGCCCCCCATCGCCGCCCATCCCCCCCCACTGCCCCCCATCGCGCCCCCTCGCACCCCAACGCCCCCTTCGCCCCTGCTCGCCCCTGGTCGCCCCCCTTCGCCCCCCATCGACCCCCATCGCCCCCCATCGCCCCCCATCGCCCCCCATCGCCCCCCATCGCCCCCTATCGCCCCCCCTCGTACCCTAACGCCCCTGTTCGCCCCCCATCGCCCCACATCGCCCCCCATCGCCCCCCATCGCCCCCCATCGCCCCCGATAGCCCCCAATGGCCCCCCCTCGCGCCCCCTCGCCCCCCCTCGCTCCCTCTCGCCCACCATCGCCCCCCATCGCCCCCCATCGCCACCCCTCGCACCCCATCGCCCCCCATCGTCCCCCATCGCCCCCCATCGCCCCCCATCGCCGCCCATCGTCCCCCATCGCCCCCCATCGCCCCCGTACGCCCCCCATCGCCCCCCATCGCCCCCCATTGCCCCCCATTGCCCCCCATCGCCTCCCATAGCCCCCATTGCCCCCCCTCGCCCCCCAAGGCCCCTCTTCGCCCCTCCTCGCCCCCCCTCGCCCCCCATCGCTCCCCCTCCCTCCCCCTCGCCCCCCATCGCCCCCCATCGCCCCCGCTCGCCCCCCCCGCCCCCCATCGCCCCCCCTCGCCCCCCATCGCCCCCAATCGCCCCCCTTCGCCCCCCATCGCCCCCCCATCGCCCCCTATCTCCCCCCATCGCCCCCCATCCCCCCCCACTGCCCCCCATCGCGCAGCCTCGCACCCAAACGTCCCCCTTCGCCCCCGCTCGCCCCCGCTCGCTCCCCATCGCCCCCCCTCGCCCCCCCATTGCCCCCCCATCGCCCCCCCATCGCCCCCCATCGCCCCCCACCGCCCCCCATCGCCCCCCCTTGCACCCCAACGCCCCCCTTCGCCCCCCCTCGCCCACCATCGCCCCTCATCGCGCCGCCTCGCCTCCCATCGCCCTCCATTGCCCCCCCATTGCCCCCCCATTGCCCCCCATTGCCTTCCACCGCCCCCCATCGCCCCCCATCGCCGCTCATCGCCCCCCTCGCCCCCCCTCGCCCCCCATCGCCCCCCATCGCCCCCCCTCGCCCCCCCTCGCCCCCCATCGCCCCCAATCGCCCCCAAGCGCCCCCCATCGCCCCCGATCGCCCCCCATCGCCCCCCCATCGGCCCGCATCGCCCCCCATCGCCCCCCACCGCCCCCAATTGCCCCCCATCGCCCCCCATCGCCCCCCATCCTGCCCCATCGCCCCCCCTCGCCCCCCATCGCCCCCCATCGCCCCCCATTGCACCCCCATTGCCCCCCATTGCCCCCCCATTGCCCTCACTCGCCCACACCTCGCTCCCCATCGCCCCCCATTGCCCCCCCTCGCCCCCCAGCGCCCCCCATTGCCCCCCCTCGCCCCCCCTCGCTCCCCCCTCGCCCCCCCATCGCCCCCCCTCGCCCCCCATCGCCCCTCATCGCTCCCCATCGCCCCCGATAGCCCCCCATCGACCCCCTCGCGCCGCCTCGCCTCCCATCGCCCTCCATTGCCCCCCCATTGCCCCCCCATTGCCTCCCATTGCCATTCACCGCCCCCCATCGCCCGCCCTCCCTCCCCCTCGCCCCCCTCGCCACCCATCGCCCCCCATCGCCCCCCATCGCCCCCCATCGCCCCCCCTCGCACCCTCTCGCACCTCCTCGCCCCCCATCGCCCCCCATCGCCCCCCCTCGCCCCACATCGCCCCCCCATCGCCCACCCCTCGCACCCTCTCGCACCCCCTCGCCCCCCATCGCCCCCCCTCGCCCCACATCGTGAAGCGGTACCCAGAACCCCATGGCTAGGGTAGGGCATACAACCGGTCTCCGGTCCAGCAACCCCATGTACGGAAGGGAAGACGCCCGTTGACGCCCGGTGCGAGCCCGGCGGGAGCGTGTTCCGTGCCGTAAAGCCCCGCATCGGCAACCGATGCACCGCCAGCGGAGATTTATATATCAGAATATCAGGAATCAACAGGGTTTTATCTTCATATTGTTTCCGTCAACTTTTACGCTTCCGTTCTGATATTCACTGTTTTGACAGCTGGCGGTTAGCTCGCGACTTTAGCGTAACCGCCTGTTTAACTGTTATATACAGATATTTTAGCGCAAATCGTGACGAAGACTCTAAAGTCTTCAGGAATGGCATTGATGCATCCGCAATTTTCACATTCTACACTCGCAACCTTAATCCGAATTTTTCAGGATGTCGAAATCGGATTTTCGACTTCGACATCCCCGCACTTGATTTGACCTCTTTCGAGTGGACCTACGTGCTTCCCTATGCACGAATCAACTTTCCTTTTGTCTTGCCCTCCATTTGTCTTAGAGATATGGGCAAAACAAAGTTGATTCGTGAGGCCACTTGTGAAGGTCATATCTCGTGCCGCTTGCGAGGAATGACAATAAGGAAACGTGGGATGTATTCACAATACTCCCGACGTAATTTAGGAAGCTTAATTTGCCTTGCGTCTCCACACGTGCACGCTAGCGTAATGGATCATGGTCAAGAGGGTAGAGTTTGCGTTATAACTCTTTGACCATGATATTGCGTGCGTTAAGATAACTTTCGAGTGTAGCGCGCGAGTGTTGGTGTTGCATAGGAACTCTCCTTGAGTTCCTATGAGCGATTGACACAAAGTTATGCCCTTGGAGGGGCATGACATATCGTGGGGGGAGCTACCTCTTTGGGCAATATGTGGTATGTGCCATGTGTTGTGTTGCGTGCCCATTTGGCGGGTCCATCGCTCCAAGCCAAACCCGCCAATGGACCTCATATTGCGCAAGCCCCTTCTTCATACTCCCCACGATCAATTGCAAGCCTAACCTTCGTGGAGGGAAGCTTGTGTGGCGATCCCGAAGCGATGCGTTGGGAGCAAGGTGTGTGTTTTGCAATTGTCCATAATTTCATGTGCCCACTTGGGAAGTAGCGCTCGTGACCTTTCAAAGCGCCCCAAGTGTAGCACATATGTGGAATCGAAGGTCATTGGTGTCAAGTCATTGTGTTTAGAAGGATTAGTTGATTGCACGATCCAATCCGAAGATATTATAATATAATTGTGCACCTTTCAAGGCACTTTTGTGTGTCTTTGTGCCAATTTTGCCGTTTTTGGCCCGTCATGATGTCAAGTGGCGACCGTGTATCTCAACGTTGCGCTCAATTGACATCATGACCCAAGTATGTTATGAGGGTACATACTTCGGTGCCCAACATATCTTGGACCCGGCGAATAACTCCTCTTGGGCTTGGCGTACCGTGGCCGCCATGTTGGCGATTTGGGACTATCCCAAATCATGGGCTCACTTGGCGACCCTGCCATTCCCAAGTCGGTCCAAGTCGGGCATGTGCCTCATTTGCCCCAACCACGAGTGTGCGCATTTTCGGCCATTTTGAGCAATCTTCCACTTTTGCTGCCCGCCGTGCACTATGTTCTGCCCACCCGTGCACGCCGGACGCATGGACCAATGAACCATATATGACATGGGTGTTATGCATATTGGTCCCCATGGTTCACACACCACGTGGGCGAAGCGGAGCAACCTTCGTTAAGGCGCTAGCCCAAAGTGAGTGTGGGCAATTTTGCCATTTTGGCATTTGTGGACCCAATTGGGATCGTCACCACGCCAAGTGGCATGGAGATCTTTGAGAGCCAAGGGCATGGGAGTCTCCGTTGGACTCCCGGTGGATCGCGTATGGAATGGCGGATCCGATCTCCAAGCCGGCGTGGAGATATACTATTGGGAGCACCCCGAATTTTGGCTCATTTCAGGCAGCCAAAATGACCCCCTTTTGGGACCCCAATTTCAACCCCCCGTGTGGTCAATTGGCGGCCCCATATCTCTATGCCCACAGGGAGCCCGGACCTAATTCCAAGTTGTACACTCAGATATAAGTCCTAGGTCCTGCCTCCTAACCTGTGAGCCATTGGCCTTGCCCTGGCCGGGCGAGCCACGCGTGGGAATGACGCCAATTTTGGTGATTTTGGCATCATGACCCCACTTGACGAATCCGTGTTGCCCTGATGCCGGGACCTCAGAGGGAACCAAGTTGGGTGAGGGCTCCAGGGAGTTCGTACTCGAAGGGCATAGGGTCAGTTGCCTCGTCCCTACCTCTGGCGGGTCCGGACGAGAGGTCAATCTTGGAGATTTTTGAGCGAATTTCAGTTTGGGCTGAAACAGCCCATTTTCAGCTACCAACTCCTAGGGGATAATGGCGGAGCCATCTCTCTGGCTCAGAGAGGAGTTGGAACCTGCCGTTAAGGGAGCATAGGGAGCCACTGTCCGTTGGCCTTGGAGCCCCTTGGTTCCCAAGAACTCGCCTGTGGCTGGGCGGGACACCCCCCCTATTGGCAGGGTTTCAGGGTCCGGACTGCGCAGGGCATGGGTTGTGTTTGAGCCCCCGCCCCCACCAGCCACTGAGAGGGTCGGACCTGGGATTGGGATATGAGTTGGGACTGAGTGTCTATAGTCCTGTGATGCCCTTACCCCAGTCCAGTCTTAACCCCATGTGTACATATCCTGCTGTGTTGATGTACATACTTTCGTTCCCTTGTTGCAGAGTGGCAAGGATCCTGAAACGCTTTGTCACATGACACGAGCGTATTGATGCCCTTGTGAGCGTAGTGCTTGGCCTGCCTGCTCACCTGTGCGTGTCACCGCAGCGTCCCGTGGCTGGCCCCCCACGGGAACGCGTCAAAAGCGTTTCACCGCCGCGGGGTTACCCATCCCTCGCGTGCCACCCGGGGCCACCAACCCCGAGCAGCGCGGCGCAGCAGCTCGCAGCTCGCAGCTCGCAGCGCAGCGCAGCAGCTCGCAGCGCAGCGCAGCGGCTCGCAGCGCCGCCCAGCGACAGCGCCGAGTTCGTCACGGAGCCCGCAGCGCCGTCCAGAGCATCGCCCTGACCGCGCCGCGACCGTGAAGGAGGTGGACAGACCTGGACTCCCTCATCAGCGAGTCCTATCGGCCGACCAGCAAGGCCGCACACCCAGTCGCGTCAACCACCTCCACAACCACCGGCTGACCAGCACCAGCCGCACTCCAAGTCCACTGCGACATAACCCACCTCAACAACCACCCCATCGAGAGCACCGATGGTGAACTGGGACGAGGCGGGCAAGAAGTGGCCGCAGCCCCACCCCCATGCGGCAGGCCTACTGCGTGGGTTGTTGTGGGGTCAGCAGTACCGCCACAGCAATCCCCAGTGCGAAGGCGGCATGCCCGGGAGCTTTGAGCTCCGTGAGGACATGGGCAAGAACCGCCTGCGGGCAGTGGAGGAGTGGCTGCGGGCGGAAGGGTACGAGTACCGCTTCCGCCACAAGCGCTGGAGGACCTGGACCCCCCCGGACAGGCCCGGCGAAGGGCTGCGTCCCGACGGGATTGAGGAGGACGAGATGCCCAACGAGTACCCGTCGGGCGCCTCGATCAATGTCTCCATGTGGGACATGATCGAGAAGGAGTTCCCGGCGTTGGGGAACGAGCGCAGGCTGCAGGGCAGCAGCAGCGCGTCTCCCGGGGACAGGAGGCGGGACAGGAAGTGGCGGGAGTACCAGGAGTACCTGGCCGCCGAAGCCGCCCAAGGCGCCAAGGGCGGAACCCCAGCCCACAGCCCCCAACGGGCCAATGGTGGTCACCACCCCGGCCACGCCACCCTTGGTGACTTCATGGAAGTCGCCAAGCAGACCAAGGCCAAGCCCCGTCCGCTGCTCCTGAGGACCCAGCAGGCCCCAGCAGGCCCCAGCAGCGACGTGGAGTCGGCCCACCGCGGGAGGATGCCGGCCGACCAGGCCAGCTCCAGCAGCAGCGCTGCTCCCACCCAAAGGGACGTGGCGCGCGCCTGTGAGCGCGCCTGTGGGATGCCCTGCAACCTTCGGGTTGCCCGGCAACGGGCCACGCAGCAGAACCCTGCCGTGGAGGGCGCCGTCGGCATCGCCCATGAGGAGGCCACCGAGTGGGGCACAGGCATGGGCTACCACGCCTCGACCGTTGCAGCCATCGCGGCCGGTCTCACGGCTGCGGCCGCCCATGAGGCAGTGGCTGCCCGGATCAAGGCAGCCGACGAGGAAGCCCGCCTGACGCAGGAGGCCATTGCCTGCAAGGAGGCCGAGGTGAGGGCGCTGGAAGAGGCGCTTGCCCAAGAGAGGGCAAAGAAGGAGGCGGAGGAAAGGGCCCATGCCGATGCGACGGCTAAGGCCCAGGCGGACGCCGCCAAGAAGGACGCCATCGAGGCCGCGCGACGGAAGGTCGCTGAGGAGAGGGCCAAGACGGAGGCGGAGCTGGCGGCGTTGGAAGCGGACAAGGCTCGACTGCAGCAGGTCCGGGAACCCGAAGCGGCTCGTGCCCGGGAGGAAGCCGAAGCGCGAGCTGCCGGAGCCACAGCCGCCGCAATGGAGGAGGCAGAGGCCAAACTCCGCCGCGAGACTCCCCCGGGAGGATCACGAGTGGACACCCTTCGAAAGCTTTTCGAAGGGGAAGCCTCCTCCAAGATGACGCTGGACGAGGCCGACACGGGCAGCAGTGGGAGCAGTGGCCCCACCGCCCACCGACGGAGGAAGGGTAAGGGGAAGACCCCCGAGAGGCCACGGAGGCCAGCGGGCGGACACCCCCACGACAGTGACCCCTTCTTCACCGCCAGCGACAGGGATGAACGAGGCCGCCGACATCGCCAAGTGGTGGCTTGGACGGGCGGAGGAGGCGGAGACGTCCCCATGGAACCGGAAGGTGAGGATGGGGATCTCCCCCCTCCCTACCGGAGCTCGGAGTCTTCTGAGACCGAGACGCCCAGTTGGGGCGACATGGACGAGGATGACGACATGGAGTTCGGCATCACGAAGAAGCGCCCATCCTCGGACCCACCGAGGCGACCCGGCGGAGACCCACTGGGACCCCCTGGCGGAGGACCATCGGGACCCCCTGGAGGACGCCCACCAAGTGGACCCCCTGGAGGCGGACCACCGCGCGGGGGAGGACCACCTGGACCGGGCGGACCCGGCGGAGGCCCTCCTGGAGGACCCCCTGGAGACCCCGACGACCCACCAGGGAACGGCGACCCGGATACCACCTGGCGGTGGATTGTCTACCTCCGCAGGAGGGTCCAGTTCCTCGAGCGCGAGGTAGACACTGGCAAGGGCGAGATGACTCGCATCGCCGGGGTCGCCGCGGGCGTGCAGAGAGAGCTGGACATCACCAGGGCCGAGACCAGGTCGCTGAACACGGTTATCAGCGGCCTGCAGCAGAGGATGGACGCGCTGGAAGCCCGTGGGAGCGTCGGCAGCGACCACCCACCCCTGGAGTCTGGCTCGTCGGACGACGGCTGGGGACCCGGACCAGGTCCAGGCAGACCCCACGCCCCCGGCGGAGCCCCCAGGAGTCGCCCCAGCGCCAGTGCCCCCTCTCTCACCGCCCCCTCTCACCACAGCGCGGGCCGCCGCAACGAGCGCGTGCCGCCCGGCAGTGGCAGTGAGGATTGGCGTGATGAGTGGCTCAGCGCGGAGTACCGCAACCGCCGTGCTCCACCGCGGACACCGGTACGCCCCCGGCGCCCCGCACCAGCCCTGGAGCCAATCCCAATGGCTGGTGGACGTTATGGTGGACTCAGGGATGAGGTCCCCAGAGGAGACGTGGAGTGGGATGTCGGCGAAGGTGAGGACCTGGACCTGGACCTGGAGGAGTTCGACATCAGCCCGCCGCGTGGTGTACGACGGGAGGGCCGCTGAACGCAGCCGCCGGCGCCGTGATGAGGAGGCATACATGGAAGGAGTACGGCGTGAACATCTGGGTTCAGCGTACATGGAGGAACCGCGGCGTAGTCACAGGGATTCCATGGAGGAGATGGACGTGGCGGCCGTGGGAGTCCGTGGGAGAGGCCGATGGGAACCTCGGTCGACCTCGCGGCCGGCGTTCATGGTCTCTAAGGCCGCGGATGCCGCCGTGTGGGAAGACTTGAAGGACATCAAGCCCCCCATGTACGACGGCAACCCCCTCAACCTGGACCGCTTCTTGGAGAAGCTGGACGATTGGGGGGTAACCGTTACTGAGGACATGCATCCCGCTGATGCGGAGAAGTATGTCTTCAGACGGTTCAGGTACCGCCTGCCGGAAGTGCTCGGAGAGCTATACTTTGTGGCGACCAAGGAGGGGAGAATCAAGACCCTCAAGGAAGCCAAGAAGTGGCTCAACGAGCACGAGCGGGTGGACGCTCCGCAGGTGGCTGCCAAGCGGTGGAAGTCCATCAAGCTTCAGCATGATGGACGGGAGATTCGCGTACGGGACTGGCGAGACTTCCGAGGGCATTACACCCTCCTCCGCCGCAACGTGGAGGATTGGAACGAGGGTGACGAGCAGGCTCGCCTGCTCTCCATGCTGCCGGAAGCATGGATCAAGAGGGTCACCAAGGAGGAATCCAAGTGGGCCAAGTCCAACCACACGGTCAAGATGATGCTCCCCAAAGAGTATCATACGAACGTGGTGGCTTGGACGAGGAAGAACGTGGCCTAGGATGTCAAACGGCACTCCCTGCGGAACGCTCTCCTCATCACCGTCTCGGGCGATCGCGAGAAGACCGCGATGTGGCGCCTTGACGAGTGTGAGTTGAGCGGCCAGACCATCCGTCTGCAGGCCATCCCGGCGCGGATGAGCTGCGACGAGATCCTGGAGTGGGTTGGAGAGGAGGTGCTCAAGGAGTACCGGAACCTCCACCACACCCGCGGGTTGAGGCCCGGCGATCGCGACGTCAACTACGTTGGCGAGGAACCTAGCGGGGAAGCTGCCATGGACCCAGCGGGAGCCGGCGGCGATGAGACTCTCGTCGATGATGACGACGACGATGAGCCCGCCGAAGTGGCCGTCTGCGCCTTCGTGGCCAACAACCTGAGCGCGGGGAACAAACAGGGAAGCTGGAAGCCCCTGCAGCCGGGTTGGAGGAAGAAGGAGAAGAGGGACCCTCGCCGCATTGGCGACCCTCCGCTGTCCTTTGGGGAGTTCATCCGAGCTCACCCTCAGGGCTGTTTCGTGTGTTATGGGAGGAGGAAAGGCTTCAACCATGACCACCGAACATGCCCCACCCACAAGGCCGACACGGAGGCTTACAAGAAGGCGCACGGGTCGAAGAAGCGTACGCCCGCGGGTATCCGGGAAGCCAAGGTGGAGGTGGACAGGGACGAGCTCTCCAAGCTGGTGTCGCAGGGGACCGAGTTGGCCAAGGAGATCCAGGAGATCAAGAGGAACTGGGTCCCCAGGTCGGACAACAAGAACAAGGAGAACAACCAGAATGACCAGAACAAGGACAAGGACAAGAAGCCTACTGGTAAGAAAGGGGGAAGGAAGAAGGGCGTCAACGAGATTGATGCGGAGGAGAACACCCCTACTTCCACAACCGACGCCCCCTAGCGGAGCCCCTGCAGCCAAGGGCCCCAGCTAGGGCGGTCGCAGGATGGTGACGTGGGAAGCGCCGAACCATCCCAGTCGGGAGTCGATAAGCACAAAGGGACTGCCGCGGGCGGAAGGCCCGGTCCGGCACCCAGTCGCGGAGGCGGGGTGAGGGCAAGTGAAGGCACGAACCCTTGCACCCGTCCGTCCTTCGCGACCAAGAATGTGTTTGATGTACTTCAAGATCTTTCCGAGAGTATCGGAGGATCACCCGGACCGTAGCTGGATGCTGCAGATGGGCAGCTTGAGCCCATTGTCCACGACCTGCACCAGTCGCTTGTTGAGCTTCTGGAACGGCCGGAGATCCTGAGTTTGCACGCCGTGCGCCTTGTCGGTCGCGAGCGGCAGTTGCATCTTAAGGTCCGTGCCCTATGCGGGGAAGTGGAAAAGGTTTTCGACGTGTTGGTCGACACGGGAGCTCAAGTCAGCTTGGTCAAGGCTGGCCTACTTCCACCAGAGTGTCTGACCGACAGTCGGAAACCTGTCAGGCTGAAGGTGGCGAACGGCCAGTACATGGTGGGAGGCACGAAGGAAGCGGCCATCGGGCTGCAGTTCGTGAACCATCGTGAGCTGAGCCGCCCAGACCTCGGCAAGGAAATCCTCCTGCACGGTCGCTTCTACGAGGCCGAGATGGACTGGGACATGATCGTTGGGTACGACTTCATGATGGAGACAGACTCCGGCGTTCTCCCGGCCCAGGCCTCCATGACCCTGTACCAGGACGACCAGCTCTTGTGGCTTTCGTCACCTGAGCACCATGTGGAATGCCAATGGATCCACCCCGAACGCAATCAGCTCGAAGTGGCCGCGCTGGACACTGAGCCAACTGGTCCTGCAAACCAGGAGTACGGCGTAATGCCGGAAGTGGCGAGCCGAGTTGTCGCGGACTTGGGAGCTTCGGATCTGGCCCTGGATGCGTTCTCTTCAGGAACCTCCGCCCATCTTCGGGTTTGTGAGAAGTACTGGAGCGCCCAGGACTCCGCGTGGAAGAAGCACTGGGGTCCGCATCAGGGATTGATGTGGATCCATTGCCCCCGTTGGGACATTCCAAGAGCGATAGCGAAGATTCGCAAGGACCGCTCCAAGGCAGTGCTGGTTGTTCCTATGGGATGCACCGAGGAGGAAAGTACCCGACATTGGGTAGCCTCATTGAGAGAGTGTCTATCAGGACGCTAAGGGACAGCCCATGCCACCCCAGAGATGGCCAACGGAATTCCACTATGTGGATGGGGGCCTTGATCAGGCCGACACCACGGACTTCGTGTGTGTCAACCGCATCGTAGCGGAGCCTTGGAGGCAATGCTTTGCGGTTCCCCCTGTTGACATCGGAGAATCGGAAGACCCCCTCACTGAAGAGGAGTTGGATCTGGTTCAGGGGTATATGGATCAGCCCTTTCACGACTGGGGAAACCAGCGTGAGGGCAAAGGCCAGGACAAAGCCTGGTGGGAAGTGGACTCGATCGTCTCTGGTTCCTACGATGGAGATACCTTCGTAAGGAGGGTATAGGACCACCTGTCCAGCCAGGACGAGCCAATCGGGGGTACCCCACCCACCTACGGCGATCTATTCCGAGGCAAGACCAGAGATGGCCCTTTGGGCCACACGGGAAGACCGCCTGAGCCGAAGACGAGCGGAGTAGCTACCCCTCAAGTAAGCTCCGTGGTTCAAGTGCCCGGAAAAGCCAAGGCGGAGTCCGACGATTGCCCCAAGATTCACGCATTGAGGGCCAGGCTGAAGCAGAAGTATTGGGATACCTTCTTCAGCGGAAAGCCTGTGTTTCCTCCACTGGTGCGTGGACCGTATGGCGAGGCCAAGATACGACTGAAGCAGGACCCCCGTGTGTATTGGCACCGGGAGTTTGCCCTGAGGGGCGAGAGGAAAGAGGCCATGGAGAAGATCCTCCGTGACTTCATCCAGAGAGGCTGGCTTGAGCCGTGCCACTCCGAATGGGCCTCTCCGTGCTTCGTCGTCCCCAAGAAGGTTGCCGGTGAGTGGCGGCTCGTGGTCGACTACCGCGGCCTGAACGCCCAAACGCAGCACGACAGCTATACGCTGCCCCTCATTGAGGACATGCTGCAAAAGCAACACCGGCGGAGGATCTTCACGGTGATTGACCTGAAACATGGTTATCATCAGATGCCTCTCGCCGAGGAGTCCCGTGCCTGCACAGCCATGAGCACCCCACTTGGACCTCTCCAGTGGAAGGTGATGCCCATGGGCGTTACCAACGGCAATGCGGCTTTTCAGCGGATGCTGGAGAACCTGCTTGAGCCGGTGCGTGATCGTGCGGACCCCTTCGTGGACGACGTGATCATCGCGTCCGGGGACCCCAGTATGAGCTACGAGGAGCTCTTGGAGGCACATGAGAGGCACGTTACTCGAGTGCTGGACCTTCTGGTTCGGTACAAACTCACGGGCAGCAGTGACAAGGCCACCATTGCGGTAAGCGAGGTGGTCTTTGCTGGCCACGTAGTTTGGAACGGGCAGCGAAAGCCCATACCTGGCAAGGTGGCTGCGATTGAGCACTGGGAAAAGCCCAAGACGGTCTCTGAGCTACGAGCGTATCTGGGGTTCTGCAATTACTACTCGGGGTATATCAAAATGTATGCCGAGTATGCAGCCCCCATGACGACCATGCTCAAGGGCAACCGAGAGGAGACCAAGAAGGGGTCCAAGAAGGCTCTGGTCTGGGATGCTGATTCCGACCGTGCCTTTGAGGGGATGAAGCAGGCGCTGCTATCCGCAGTGGGTCTGCACCTCGTGGATCCCGACCGAGGGTTCGTCCTACGCACCGACGCTTCCGACTACGCCGTTGGCGCTGTGTTGGAGCAAGTGCTTGACGATGGGAGGCACGTGCCCGTGGCCTTCTGGAGCCGAGTCCTGGCGGAAGGCCAGAGACGGACGTGGACGCCCCGTGAAAAGGAGGCGTATGCCATCGTCATGGCTCTCAGGAAATGGGCTGGGTACATAGCCCTCCATCCCGTCACCGTCTGCACCGACCATCAGAGTCTGCAGTCGTGGCACAAGGAGCACGTGGACACCCCCTCATGTCCCGCCTCCCGACGGGCAAGATGGCATGAGACCTTGGCCAAGTTCGACCTCACGGTTGTGTATATTCCTGGAAAGGATAACACCGTGGCGGACTGTCTCAGTAGGTGGGCCTATCCCGCCAGCAAGGGCATGACGGACATCTCTGCCCATGGCGATGAGGCTGAGACCGCCGAAGCCAAGAAGATCATTGAAATGGAGCGCCTGATGGAGGAGGAGGGTGTTAAATGCTTCGTCGTCATGGCTGCGGATGCCCCCCTCGGAACGAGGATGGGCAGAGCGGTCAGAGTACTCGCCCCTGATGGAGCTGAGTCCGACAAGCACCTCTTCCCGGAGTCTTGCCTCCAGGACGACTGGACCGACGACTACGCCAAGTCTGAGGCCTTTGCGGCCGAGTATAGAGCTGTGACCGACCCTGATGACGGGCAGAAGTGGCCAAAGGGGCTGACTGAGGAAGATGGCAAGCTCTACCGGAATGGTAAGCTGCTAGTACCAGAGTCCCGGGTGCTCGAGCTGTGTGAAGCTTGGCACCACCACATGCTGCACCCAGGGGTCAAGAAGCAAGCTCTTGACATGCAGCGTCGGTTCGAGATCGACCATATCGTTCTCTACACCGCCATCAAGAAGGTCAGGAAGGGTTGCTCGGTCTGTCAGGCCTGCAATCCCGATAACCGGAACGTCAAGGGGGAAGCCCAATGGACCCCAGTTCCTGACCAGCCCATGGAGAGCGTGGCCATGGACGTCTTCTCCATGCCCGAAATGCACATTGGCAAGGAGACCTTTGACTGTGTGGTTCTTTGTGTGGATCGCCACAGTGGCTACGTAGTAGCCGTTCCGGCACGCAAAAAGGGGTTGCTTGCCAAGGAAGTGGCAGTCATGATGATTCGTCATTGGCTGACCGTCTTTGACATCCCCCGCACCATTTGCAGTGACCGAGGGCCCCAGTTTACTGGTGGCTGGTTCAAGGCTATGTGTTCCCTCATGGGAATACGTCATGCCAAGAGTGTCGCCTATCTCAGCCGGTCTAACGGCCGTGCTGAAGTGGCTGGACGGCAGCTGTTCGAGAAGCTGCGCAAGATCCACATCACCAATCCACGTCGGAACTGGTTTGAGGAGATGTGGCCTGCTCTGAAGGCCCATCATGACACCCCCACTCCGGGCGGTTTGTCCCCTCACCGGATTCTGTTCGGCAGGGACCCCCTGGGTAGGGGACTTCCCTTGTCTGGTGATGGCATGGCTATGGCTGCCAAGGAATTCTTCGCGCGGCAAGAGCAAACGGCGCGGGACATCCGCCAGCAGCCTGAGAAGGAGCATGCTGAGCGTCAGAAGTCCGCCCCGAGCTCGGCAGCGCAAAAGTTCAGGGTGGGAGACCCGGTGTGGGTGATCAGACCCCGCCCCATGGGCACCCACCGCACCAAGACCTGGTTCACACCCGGCGAGGTGGTCCGCAGGATTGGTGAGGACACCTACCGCATCAAGGTGGGTCACGGACAGTTCCGGGAGCGCCACGAGAGTCAACTCCGTGTGCGGGAGCCCGACCTCCGTGGCCAACATGTGTCCCTGAACTATGCCGCACATGAGGCTGATTCGGACGACGACTATGCTGAGCAGGACGACTATAACGTCGAGAAGATCCTTGCTCAGCGTCCGAAAGCCTCGGCACCAGGAGGCCTGGAGTTCAAGGTTCGTTGGCGAGGCTATGGGCCGTCCCACGACACCTGGGAACCCGTCTCCTCGTTCGTGCCGCGGGTCAATACTCCCTTCATGGAGTACATCCGCAAGCACAAGACCAAGATCCATGTCTCGGACTTGGCAGCACTCACCCGGGCGATTGCAGCCAGGGGTGCCTGATCAGCGCCCTGAGCTCTCCCCTGATGCTTTTTGAGCGCTTTTGTGGTCGACGGATCGTCCCTCACTTGCTTGCTCTCTTACATCTTCCGGTGACCTGCCATCAGAGTGGCCATATACCCCCCCCATGCTGAATCCAGAGGAGGATGGCCCCTCTCTTCCTCTTTTCGTCACTCCCCCCCTGCTGAATCCTTGGGAAACCAGGTAGGGTGACTGACCTTCATATTTCTGAGCTCTTGGGGCCTTGAAGCCCATACGACGTTGCGCAACGGATGCCGCTGTCATCGGCATTGCGATTTTTGAGTGTGTCGTCTGGTCCCATGGCAATTGCGGGATCCGGGCCAGTCTACGTGTGTCGCGACTATATATGGCCTGAACTCAGGCGTTTTCCTGTCCACCCTCCTGCATACGCCTTATCCTTACCGTGGCGTGGTTTGGCGCTCTGTCCAGAGTGTGTTTACACGCCTATTTACCCCGCTTATTGCTTGTCTTTCTGTTCCACAGGATATGTGCATTTGTATGTTGCGATTGTCAGCCCATCACCGAGGGATGGACTGTCTTTTCCCCCCTGTGGGAATGCGAATCAGATTACAGGGGCGCATTGAGTCGCCGTTTACATGTTCTTACATAGGGTCCAGCTTGGACCAGTACCTAAGTACAGATTCTTCTGTTTGAGTGCCCGTGATACCGTGTGCCCTATTCGCTGTGATGTGGAGATCCTGATGGCGCCAAGCGGGAAGCCCAGTTGCCTGACTACACTCCCAGCGGTCCGCCACTGTCAGTCCCAGTGTGAGCCTACCGACTCGCAGACGCACTTGCAGTCGGATGGCGGCCTCCGATGCTCCTGACCTCGGTCAGTCTGCCTGGGAAACTGGTGGTTTGAGGAGTCGACGCCTCCGCCCACACTGCATGAGGACTCCCTCATGTATGGCCTTCGTGGTAATAGGGCGAGGGAAAAGACGGCCTTGATGCCCGATCCCTTAAGGAGGAGCTCGTTCGGCTGTACCACTCTGGACTCGTGTCGTATGGATATGGACATGGTGCGCCCGAGGAAGGACCCGTGGGGACTCTCCCCAGTCGGCGGGCCTTGGGGAGCTTGGGGTAGCCTGATGGATCTTTGTGGTCGCTCTCGACCTGTGGGACCACCTCGGTCGTCGTGTGCCGCCTATGTTGGCCGTGTATGCCACTACCACTGTGGTAGTGACCGTAGCAGCCGGCACCCGCTGCGCCTGGTATGGGTTAACGGGTCCTTTGGATGCCGAACAATCGCCGCCAGGACCCGGGACTTGATACTTGATACTATACATGCGCTACAAGCTTTTACAGCATCATACCTGTCTTACTGTGGGATTTGACAGCCTGACCTGCGAATCAGCCTGAAGTGAGGATGTGACACCCCCCCTTCAAGAGAAGGTCCTGGGTACCCGCTGCCATGCGTGGTGTTATTGAGCCCCCCCCAGGGTTTGCTCTAAGGAGGGGGGTGAAGCGGTACCCAGAAACCCCATGGCTAGGGTAGGGCATACAACCGGTCTCCGGTCCACTAACCCCATGTACGGAAGGGAAGACGCCCGTTGACGCCCGGTGCGAGCCCGGCGGGAGCGTGTTCCGTGCCGTAAAGCCCCGCATCGGCAACCGATGCACCGCCAGCGGAGATTTATATATCAGAATATCAGGAATCAACAGGGTTTCATCTTCATATTGTTTCCGTCAACTTTTACGCTTCCGTTCTGATATTCACTGTTTTGACAGCTGGCGGTTAGCTCGCGACTTTAGCGTAACCGCCTGTTTAACTGTTATATACAGATATTTTAGCGCAAATCGTGACGAAGACTCTAAAGTCTTCAGGAATGGCATTGATGCATCCGCAATTTTCACATTCTACACTCGCAACCTTAATCCGAATTTTTCAGGATGTCGAAATCGGATTTTCGACTTCGACATCCCCGCACTTGATTTGACCTCTTTCGAGTGGACCTACGTGCTTCCCTATGCACGAATCAACTTTCCTTTTGTCTTGCCCTCCATTTGTCTTAGAGATATGGGCAAAACAAAGTTGATTCGTGAGGCCACTTGTGAAGGTCATATCTCGTGTTGTTTGCGAGGAATGACAATAAAGAAACGTGGGATGTATTCACAATAATCCCGACGTAATTTAGGAAGCTTTATTTGCCTTGCGTCTCCACACGTGCACGCTAGCGTAATGGATCATGGTCAAGAGGGTAGAGTTTGCGTTATAACTCTTTGACCATGATATTGCGTGCGTTAAGATAACTTTCGAGTGTAGCGCGCGAGTGTTGGTGTTGCATAGGAACTCTCCTTGAGTTCCTATGAGCGATTGACACAAAGTTATGCCCTTGGAGGGGCATGAAATATCGTGGGGGGAGCTACCTCTTTGGGCAATATGTGGTATGTGCCATGTGTTGTGTTGCGTGCCCATTTGGCGGGTCCATCGCTCCAAGCCAAACCCGCCAATGGACCTCATATTGTGCAAGCCCCTTCTTCATACTCCCCACGATCAATTGCAAGCCTAACCTTCGTGGAGGGAAGCTTGTGTGGCGATCCCGAAGCGATGCGTTGGGAGCAAGGTGTGTGTTTTGCAATTTTCCATAATTTCATGTGCCCACTTGGGAAGTAGCGCTCGTGACCTTTCAAAGCGCCCCAAGTGGAGCACATATGTGGAATCGAAGGTCATTGGTGTCAAGTCATTGTGTTTAGAAGGATTAGTTGATTGCACGATCCAATCCGAAGATATTATAATATAATTGTGCACCTTTCAAGGCACTTTTGTGTGTCTTTGTGCCAATTTTGCCGTTTTTGGCCCGTCATGATGTCAAGTGGCGACCGTGTATCTCAACGTTGCGCTCAATTGACATCATGACCCAAGTATGTTATGAGGGTACATACTTCGGTGCCCAACATATCTTGGACCCGGCGAATAACTCCTCTTGGGCTTGGCGTACCGTGGCCGCCATGTTGGCGATTTGGGACTATCCCAAATCATGGGCTCACTTGGCGACCCTGCCATTCCCAAAACCGGAGGAGTTGGGCGACGCCCAAAAGATATGTTGGACACATATGACTTGATACCAATCCTATGGCACACTCCGGTCCAAGTCGGGCATGTGCCTCATTTGCCCCAACCATGAGTGTGCGCATTTTCGGCCATTTTGAGCAATCTTCCACTTTTGCTGCCCGCCGTGCACTATGTTCTGCCCACCCGTGCACGCCGGACGCATGGACCAATGAACCATATATGACATGGGTGTTATGCATATTGGTCCCCATGGTTCACACACCACGTGGGCGAAGCGGAGCAACCTTCGTTAAGGCGCTAGCCCAAGGTGAGTGTGGGCAATTTTGCCATTTTGGCATTTGTGGACCCAATTGGGATCGTCACCACGCCAAGTGGCATGGAGATCTTTGAGAGCCAATGGCATGGGAGTCTCCGTTGGACTCCCGGTGGATCGCGTATGGAATGGCGGATCCGATCTCCAAGCCGGCGTGGAGATATACTATTGGGAGCACCCCGAATTTTGGCTCATTTCAGGCAGCCAAAATGACCCCCTTTTGGGACCCCAATTTCAACCCCCCGTGTGGTCAATTGGCGGCCCCATGTCTCTATGCCCACAGGGAGCCCGGACCTAATTCCAAGTTGTACACTCAGATATAAGTCCTAGGTCCCGCCTCCTAACCTGTGAGCCATTGGCCTTGCCCTGGCCGGGCGAGCCACGCGTGGGAATGACGCCAATTTTGGTGATTTTGGCATCATGACCCCACTTGACGAATCCGTGTTGCCCTGATGCCGGGACCTCAGAGGGAACCAGGTTGGGTGAGGGCTCCAGGGAGTTCGTACTCGAAGGGCATAGGGTCAGTTGCCTCGTCCCTACCTCTGGCGGGTCCGGACGAGAGGTCAATCTTGGAGATTCTTGAGCTAATTTCAGTTTGGGCTGAAACAGCCCATTTTCAGCTACCAACTCCTAGGGGATAATGGCGGAGCCATATCTCTGGCTCAGAGAGGAGTTGGAACCTGCCGTTAAGGGAGCATAGGGAGCCACTGTCGGTTGGCCTTGGAGCCCCTTGGTTCCCAGGAACTCGCCTGTGGCTGGGCGGGACACCCCCCCTATTGGCAGGGTTTCAGGGTCCGGACTGCGCAGGGCATGGGTTGTGTTTGAGCCCCCGCCCCCACCAGCCACTGAGAGGGTCGGACCTGGGATTGGGATATGAGTTGGGACTGAGTGTCTATAGTCCTGTGATGCCCTTACCCCAGTCCAGTCTTAACCCCATGTGTACATATCCTGATGTGTTGCTGTACATACTTTCGTTCCCTTGTTGCGGAGTGGCAAGGATCCTGAAACGCTTTGTCACATGACACGAGCGTATTGATGCCCTTGTGAGCGTAGTGCTTTGCCTGCCTGCTCACCTGTGCGTGTCACCGCAGCGTCCCGTGGCTGGCCCCCCGAGGGAACGCGTCAATTGCCCCCCCATCGCCCCCCATCGCCCCCCATCGCCCCCCGTCCCCCCCCACTGCCCCCCATCGCGCCCCCTCGCACCCAAACGCCCCCTTCGCCCCTGCTCGCCCCTGGTCGCCCCCCTTCGCCCCCCATCGACCCCCATCGCCCCCCATCGCCCCCCATCGCCCCCCACCGCCCCCCATCGCCCCCCCTCGTACCCTAACGCCCCTGTTCGCCTCCCATCGCCACCCATCGCCCCCCATCGCCCCCCATCGCCCCCCATCGCCCCCGATAGCCCCCAATGGCCCCCCCTCGCGCCCCCTCGCCCCCCATCACCCTCCATTGCCCCCCCATTGCCCCACATAGCCTCCCACCGCCCCCCATCGCCCCCAATCAACCCCCATCGCCCCCCATCGCCCCCCATCGTCCCCCCTCGCTCCCCCTCGCCCCCCATCGCCCCCCATCGCCCCAAATCGTCCCCCATCGCCCCCCATCGCCCCCCATAGTCCCCCATCGCCTCCCCTCGCCCCCCCTCGCCCCCCCCCGCCCCTATCGCCCCCCATCGCCCTCGAACGCCCCCCATCGCCCCCCCTCGCCCCCCTTCGCCCCCGATCGCCGCCCATCGCCCCCCATCGCCCCCCCGAGTCGCCCCCCACCTCGCCCCCCCCCTCGCCCCCCAAGCGCCCACCCCACGCCCCCCCTCGCCCCCCATTGCCCCCCATTGCCCCCCATTGCCCCCCCAATGCCCCCCATCGCGCCCCATCAACCCCCCTTGCCCCCCCTCGCACCCCCTCGCCACCCATCGCCCCCCATCGCCCCCCATCGCCCCCCATCGCCCCCCCATCGCCCGCCATCGCCCCCCCTCGCCCCCCATCGGCCCCCTTCCCCCCCCACTACCCCTCATCGCGCCCCCTCGCAGCCCAACGCCCCCCTCCGCCCCCGCTCGCCCCCGGTCGCCCCCCCTCGCCCCCCATGGCCCCCCCATCGCCCCCCCTCGCCCCCCATCGCCCCCCATAGCCCCCCGCCGCCGCCGGTCGCCCCCTGTTTTACCCTAACGCCCCCCTTCGCCCCCTCTCGCCCCCCATCGCCCCCCATCGACCCCCATCGCCCCCCGTCGCCCCCCATCGGCCCCCATCGCCCCCGAAAGCCCCCCATCGCCTCCCCCCGCCCCCCATCACCCTCCATTGCCCCCAATTGCCCCCCCATTGCCCCCCATTGCCTCCCACCGCCCCCCATCGCCCCCCATCACCACCCATCGCCCCCCCCTTCACGAAATGTTTGACCGCTTGGTTGGTTTCACCTCCCGATGATTTTGCACCCAGAAAACCTTGACGATCTCAACAATGTGCAAAGCGGGGTATATGGCAACAAATCACAAATTTAAATCAATCCTCGCCCCCGATCGCCCCCCCTCGCTCCCTCTCGCCCATCATCGCCCCCCATCGCCCCCCCTCGCACCCCATCGCCCCTCATCGTCCCCCATCGCCCCCCATCGCCCCCCATTCCCCCCCATCGTCCCCCATCGCCCCCCATCGCCCCCCATCGCCCCCCATCGCCCCCCATTGCCCCCCATTGCCCCCCATCGCCCCCCATAGCCCCCTTTGCCCCCCCTCGCTTCCCAAGGCCCCTCTTCGCCCCCCCCTCGCCCCCCCTCGCCCCCCATCGCTCCCCCCCGCTCCCCCTCGCCCCCCATCGCCCCCGACCGCCCCCGCTCGCCCCCCCTCGCCCCCCATCGCCCCCCATCGCCCCCCATCGCCCTTCGTCGCCCCCCAGCGCCCCTCATCGCCCCCGATAGCCCCCCATCGCCCCCCATCGCCCCCCCTCGCTCCCCATCACCCCCCATTGCCCGCCCATTGCCCCCCCTTTCCCCCCCATCGCCTCCCATCGCCCCCCATCGCCCCCGGTGCCCCCCCCCTCGCCTCCCCCCTCGGCCCCCCATTGCCCCCCATTGCCCCCGATCGCCCCCCATTGCCCCCATTGCCCCCCCATTGCCCCCAAATGCCCCCCATTGCCCCCCATCGCCCCCCCATTGCCCCCCATTGCCCCCCTATCGCCCCCCATCGCCCCCCATCGCCCCCCCCTCGCCCCCCCTCGCCCCCCCCTGCCCCCCATCGCCCCCCATCGCCCCCCATTGCCCCTCCATTGCCCCCCATTGCCTCCCATCCCCCCCCGTGGCCCCCCATCGCCCCCCATCGCACCCCATCGAGCCCCATTCGCTCCCCCTCGCCCCCCCTCGCCTCCCATCGACCCCCATCGTCCCCCATCGTCCCCATCGCCCCCCATCGCCCCCCATCGCCTCCCCTCGCCCCCCCTCGCCCCCTCCCGTCCCCATCGCCCCCCATCGCCCCCAATTGCCCCCCATCGCCCCCCCCCATCGCCCCCACCTCGCCCCACCCCATTGCCCCCCACCTCGTCCCCCCCCCTCGCCCCCTCAGCGCCCCCCGTCACGCCCCCCTAGCCCCCCCCAACCCCCCCATTGCCCCCCATTGCCCCCCATTGCCCCCCATCGCCCCCCCTGGCACCCCCTGGCCCCCCCTCGCCACCCATTGGCCCCCATCGCCCCCCATCGCCCCCCATCGCCCCCCATCGCCCCCCATCGCCCCCCCTCGCCCCCCCATCGCCCCCCCATCGCCCCCCATCGCCCCCCCTCGCACCCCCTCGCACCCCCTCGCCCCTCATCGCCCCCCATCGCCCCCCCTCGCCCCACATCGCCCCCCCATCGCCCCCCATCGCCCCCCATCGCCCCCCATCCGCCCCCACCGCCCCCCATCGCGCCGCCTCGCACCCCAACGCCCCCTTCGCCCCCGGTCGCCCCCCCTCGCCCCCCATCGACCCCCATCGCCCCCCATCGCCCCCCATCGCCCCCCCCATCGCCCCCCATCGCCCCCCCTCTTCCCCAATCGCCCCCCATCCCCCCCCACTGCCCCCCATCGCGCCCCCTCGCACCCCAACGCCCCCCTTCGCCCCCGCTCGCCCCCGGTCGCCCCCCCTCGCCCCCCATCGTCCCCCCATCGGCCCCCATAGCCCCCCATCGCCCCCCATCGCCCCCAACCGCCCCCGTCTCCCCCCCTCGTACCCTAACGCCCCCCTTCGCCCCCCCTCGCCCCCCATCGCCCCCCCATCGCCCCCCCTCGCCCCCCCTCGCCCCCCCTTGCCCCCCATCGCCCCCCATTGCCCCCCCATTGCCCCCATTGCCTCCCATCCCCCCCCATGGCCCCCCATCGCCCCCTATCGCCCCCCATCGCCCCCCATCGCCCCCCATCGAGCCCCATTCGCTCCCCCTCGCCCCCCCTCGCCCCCCATCGTCCCCCATCGTCCCCCATCGTCCCCCATCGCCCCCCATCGCCCCCCATCGCCTCCCCTCGCCCCCCCTGGCCCCCTCCCGCCCCCATCGCCCCCCATCGCCCCCAATCGCCCCCAATCGCCCCCCCCCATCGCCCCCACCTCGCCCCCCCCCATCGCCCCTCAACTCGCCCCCCCCCTCGCCCCCTCAGCGCCCCCCCTCACGCCCCCCTAGCCCCCCCTCAACCCCCCCCTCCACCCCCACTGCCCCCCATTGCCCCCCATTGCCCCCCATCGCCCCCCCATTGCCCCCCATCGCCCCCCCTGGCTCCGCCTGGCCCCCCCTCGCCACCCATTGGCCCCCATCGCCCCCCATCGCCCCCCATCGCCCCCCATCGCCCCCCCTCGCCCCACATCGCCCCCCCATCGCCCCCCATCGCCCCCCCTCGCACCCTCCCGCACCCCCTCGCCCCCCATCGCCCCCCATCGCCCCCCCTCGCCCCACATCGCCCCCCCCATCGCCCCCCTTCGCCCCTGCTCGCCCCCGATCGCCCCCCATCGGCCCCCATCGCCCCCCATCGCCCCCCATCGCCCCCCCATCGCCCCCCATCGCCCTCCCTCTTCCCCCATCGCCCCCCATCCCCCCCACTGCCCCCCATCACGCCCCCTCGCACCCCAACGCCCCCCTTCGCCCCCGCTCGCCCCCGGTCGCCCCCCCTCGCCCCCCATCGCCCCCCCATCGCCCCCCATCGCCCCCCATCGCCCCCCACCGGCCCCCGTCTCCCCCCCTCGTACCCTAACGCCCCCCTTCGCCCCCCCTCGCCCCCCATCGCCCCCCATCGCCCCCCATCGCCCCCCATCGCCCCCCGTCGCCCCCCATCGGCCCCCATCGCCCCCTGATAGCCCCCCATCGCCCCCCCGCCCCCCATCTCCCTCCATTGCCCCCCATTGCCCCCCATTGCCTCCCACCGCCCCCCTTCGCCCCCAATCATCTGCCATCGCCCCCATCGCCCCCCCTCGCTCCCTCTCGCCCACCATCGTCCCCCATCGTCCCCCATCGCCCCCCATCGCCCCCCATCGCCTCCCCTCGCCCCCCATCGGCCCCCATCGCCCCTCATCGCCCCCCGTTGCCCCCCATTGCCCCCCATCGCCCCCCATTGCCCCCCCTCGCCCCCCAAGGCCCCTCTTCGCCCCCCCTCGCCCCCCGGCGCCCCCCGTCGCTCCCCTCCGCTCCCCCTCGCCCCCCATCGCCCCCCATCGCCCCCCATGGCCCCCCCCTCGCTCCCCATCGCCCCCATTGCCCGCCCTATCGCCCCCCAGCTTGCCCCCCCCCTCGCCTCCCCCCATTGCCCCCCATTGCCCCCGATCGCCCCCCATCGCCCGTCATCGCCCCCCATTGCCCCCCTATCGCCCCCCATCGCCCCCCCATTGCCCCCCCATTGCCCCCCCTTTGCCCCCCATCGCCCCCCCATTGCCCCCCATTGCCCCCCTATCGCCCCCCATCGCCCCCAATCGCACCCCCTCGCCCCCCCTCGCCCCTGCCTCGCCCACCATCGCCCCCCATCGCCCCCCATTGCCCCCCCATTGCCCCCCATTGCCTCCCATCGCCCTCCATGGCCCCCCATCGCCCCCCATCGCCCCCCATCGCCCCCCATCGCCCCCCATCACCCCTCATCGCTCCCCCTCGCCCCCCCTCGCCCTCCATCGACCCCCATCGTCCCCAATCGTCCCCCATCGCCCCCCATCGCCCCCCATCGCGTCCCCTCGCCCTGCCTCGCCCCCTCCCTCCCCCATTGCCCCCCATCGCCCCCCATCGCCCCCCATCGCCCCCCACCTCGCCCCCTCCATCGCCCCCGACCTCATCCCCCCCCTCGCCCCCCCAGCGACCCTTCTCACGCCCCCTTAGCCCCCCCTCGCCCCTCATTGCCCCCCATTGCCCTTCATTGCCCCCCATCGCCCCCGCATTGCCCCCCAACGCCCACCCTGCCCCCCCTCGCCACCCATTGGCCCCCACCGCCCCCCATCGCCTCCCATCGCCCCCCCATCGCCCCCCCTCGCACCCTCTCGCACCCCCTCGCTCCCCATCACCCCCGATCGCCCCCCCTCGCCCAACATCGCCCCCCCATCGCCCCCCATCGCCCCCCATCCCCCCCTACTGCCCCCCATCGCGCCCCCTCGCACCCCAACACCCCCTTCGCCCCTGCTCGCCCCCGGTCGCCCCCCTCGCCCCCAATCGCCCCCCCATCGCCCCCCCTCGCCCCCAACGCCCGCCATTGCCCCCCATCGCCTCCCATCGCCCCCCATCGCCCCCCATCGCCCCCCATCGCCCCCCATCGCCCCCCACCGCCCCTCATCGCCCCCCTTCGCGCCCCCTCGCCCCCATCGCCCCCCATCGCCCCCCATCGCCCCAAATCGCCCCCCATCGCCTCCCCCCATCGCCCCCCACCTCGCCCCCCCCCATCGCCCCTCGTCTCGCCCACCACCCTCGCCCCCCCAGCGCCCCCCTCACGCCCCCCCTAGCGCCCCCTCAACCCCCCCCTCGCCTCCCATTGCCCCCCATTGCCCCCCATTGCCCCCCATCGCCCCCCCATTGCCCCCAATCGCCCCCCCTGGCCCCCCATGGCCCCCCTCGCCACCCATTGGCCCCCATCGCCCCCCAAGGCCCCCCATCGCCCCCATCGCCCCCCCTCGCCCCCCCTCGCACCCTCTCGCACCCCCTCAGCCCCCATCGCCCCCGATCACCCCCCATCGCCCCCGATTGCCTCCCCATCGCCCCCGATCTCCCACCATCGCCCCCCGTCCCCCCCACTGCCACCCATCGCGCCGCCTCGCCCCCCTCGCCCCCCATCGCCCCCCATCGTTCGCCCTCGCCCCTCCTCGCACCCTCTCGCCCCCCCATCGCCCCCCCATCGCCCCCCATCGCCCCCCATCGCCCCTTATTGCCCCCCAACGCCCCCCATCGCCCCCCCTCGCACCCCAACTCCCCCCTTCGCCCCCCCTCAGCCCCCATCGCCCCTCATCGCCCCTCATCGCCCCGGTAGCACCCCATCGCCCCCCCTCGCCCCGCCTCGCCTCCCATCGCGCTCCATTGCCCCCCCATTGCCCCCCCATTGCCCCCCATTGCTTCCCATCGCCCCCCATCGCCGCTGATCGCCCCCCCTTGCCCCCCCTCGCCCCCCATCGCCCCCCATCGCCCCCCATCGCCTCCCCTCGCCCCCCCTCGCCCCCTCTCGCCCCCCCTCGCCCCCCATCGCCCCCAGGCGCCCACCATCGCCCCTCATCGCCCCCCATCGCCCCCACATTGCCCCCCATCGCCCCCCATCGCCCTCCACCGCCTCCCACCGCCCCCCATCACCCTCCATCGCACACCGTCCCCCCCCATCGCCCCCCCTCGCCCCCCATCGCCCCCCATCGCCTACCATCGCCCCTTATTGCCCCCCCATTGCCCCCCATTGCCCCCCCATTGCCCCCCCTCGCCCCCCCATCTCCCCCCATTACCCCCCCTCGCCCCCCATCGCCCCCCATTGCCCCCCCTCGCCCCCCATCGCACCCCATTGCCCCCCAATTGCCCCGAATGGCCTCCCCATCTCCTCCCATCGCCCCCCATCGCTCCCCATCGCCCCCCTTCGCCCCTCATTGCCCCCCATCGCTTCCCCTCGCCCCCCGTAGCCCCCCATCGCCCCCCATCATCCCCATCGCCCCCCATCGCCTCCCATCGCCCCGCCCGCCCCCATCGCCCCCCATCGCCCCCCCATCGCCCCCCCACAGCCCCCCATCGCCCCCCCTCGCCCCCCCTCGCCCCCGATCTCTGCCCATCGGCCCCTATCGCCCCCCATCGCCCCCCCCCCCCCCATCGCCCCTAACCTCGCCCTCCCCCTCGCCCCCCCAGCGCCCCCCTCAGGCCCCCCCTCGCCCCCCCTCCACCCCCCCCCGCCCCCCATTGCCCCCCATTGCCCCCCATTGCCCCCCATCGCGCCCCATCACCCCCCCTCGCCCCCCCTCGCCCCCCCTCGCGACCCATCGCCCCCCAACGCCCCCCATCGCCCCCCGTCGCCCTCCCATCGCCCCCCATCGCCCCCCCTTCGCCCCCATCGCCCCCCATCGCCCCCCATCACCCCCCCATCGCCCCCCATCGCCGCTCATCGCCCCCCATCGCCCCCGGTCGCCCCCATCGCCCCAGATCCCCCCCCACTGCCCCCCATCGCGCCCCCTCGCACTCCAGTGCCCCCCTTCGCCCCCGCTCGCCCCCCATCGCCTCCCATCGTCCCCCATCGCCCCCCACCGCCCCCCGTCGCCCCCCCTCGTACCCTGACGCCCCCTCCGCCCCCCCATCGCCCCCCCTCGCCCCCCCTCGCACCCTCTCGAACCCCCTCGCCCCCCATCGCCCCCCAGGGCCCCCATCGCCCCCCATCGCCTCCCACCGCCCCCATCGCTCCCCACCGCCCTCCCTCGCCCCCCAAACGCCCCCCCTCCGCCCCCCATCGCCCCCCCTCACCCCCCATCGCCCACCGTCGCCCCGCATCGCCCCCGCTCGCCACTCATCGCCCACCATCACCCCCCATTGCCCCCCCATCGCCCCCCATCGCCCCCCATCGCCCCCGATCGCCCCCGATAGCCCCCTCTCGCCCCCCATCGCCCCCATCGCCCCCCCATTGCCCCCTCATTGCCCCCCATCGCCTCCCATCGCCCCCCATCGCCCCCCAACGCCACCCATTGCCCCCCCTCGCCCCCCCTCGCCCCCCATCGCCCCCCATCGCCTACCATCGCCCCTTATTGCCCCCCCCATTGCCCCCCATTGCCCCCCCATTGCCCCCCCTCGCCCCCCCATCGCCCCCCATTACCCCCCCTCGCCCCCCATCGCCCCCCATTGCCCCCCCTCGCCCCCCCTCGCACCCCATTGCCCCCCAATTGCCCCGAATGGCCTCCCCATCTCCTCCCATCGCCCCCCATCGCTCCCCATCGCCCCCCTTCGCCCCTCATTGCCCCCCATCGCTTCCCCTCGCCCCCCGTAGCCCCCCATCGCCCCCCATCATCCCCCATCGCCCCCCACAGCCCCCCATCGCCCCCCCTCGCCCCCCCTCGCCCCCGATCCCTGCCCATCGGCCCCTATCGCCCCCCATCGCCCCCCCCCCATCGCCCCTAACCTCCCCCCCCCCCCTCGCCCCCCCAGCGCCCCCCTCAGGCCCCCCCTCGCCCCCCCTCCACCCCCCCCTCGCCCCCCATTGCCCCCCATTGCCCCCCATTGCCCCCCATCGCGCCCCATCACCCCCCCTGGCCCCCCCTCGCCCCCCCTCGCGACCCATCGCCCCCCAACGCCCCCCATCGCCCCCCGTGGCCCTCCCATCGCCCCCCATCGCCCCCCCTTCGCCCCCCATCGCCCCCCATCGCCCCCCATCACCCCCCCATCGCCCCCCATCGCCGCTCATCGCCCCCCATCGCCCCCCATCGCCCCCATCGCCCCAGATCCCCCCCCACTGCCCCCCATCGCGCCCCCTCGCACCCCAGTGCCCCCCTTCGCCCCCGCTCGCCCCCCATCGCCTCCCATCGTCCCCCATCGCCCCCCATCGCCCCCCACCGCCCCCCGTCGCCCCCCCTCGTACCCTGACGCCCCCCTCCGCCCCCCCATCGCCCCCCCTCGCCCCCCCTCGCACCCTCTCGAACCCCCTCGCCCCCCATCGCCCCCCAGGGCCCCCATCGCCCCCCATCGCCTCCCACCGCCCCCCATCGCTCCCCACCGCCCCCCCTCGCCCCCCAAACGCCCCCCTCCGCCCCCCATCGCCCCCCCTCACCCCCCATCGTCCACCATCGCCCCGCATCGCCCCCGCTCGCCACTCATCGCCCACCATCACCCCCCATTGCCCCCCCATCGCCCCCCATCGCCCCCCATCGCCCCCGATCGCCCCCGATAGCCCCCTCTCGCCCCCCATCGCCCCCCATCGCCCCCCCATTGCCCCCTCATTGCCCCCCATCGCCTCCCATCGCCCCCCATCGCCCCCCAACGCCACCCATTGCCCCCCCTCGCCCCCCCTCGCCCCCCATCGCCCCCCCTCCCCCCCCATTGCCCACCATCGCCCCGCATCGCCCTCCATCGCCCACCATCGCCCCGCATTGCCCCCCCTCGCCACCCATCGCCCTCCATCGCCCCCATTGCCCCCCCATCGCCCCTGATCGCCCCCTATCGCCCCCCATCGCCACCGATAGCCCCCCATTGCCTCCCATCGCCTCCCATCGCCCCCGTACGCCCCCCGTTGCCCCTCATCGCCCCCCTCGCCCCCCCTCGCCCCCCATCGCCCCCCATCGCCCCAGATCGCCCCCGAGCGCACTTCGCGACCACTTCGCGACCACTTCGCAACCGCTTCGCGACCAGTTCGCGACCACTTCGCGAACACTTCGCGACCACTTCGCGACGAATTCGCGACCACTTCGCGACCACTTCGCGACCACTTCGCGACCACTTCGCGACCACTTCGTGACCACTTCGCGACCACTTCGCGACCACTTCGCGACCATTCACAACAATCGCGACCACTTCGCGACCACTTCGCGACCACTTTGCGACCACTTCACGACAATCGCGACCACTTCGCGACCACTTCGCGACCACTTCGCGACCACTTCGCGACCACTTCGCGACCACTTCGCGACCACTTCGCGACCTCTTCGCGACCTTTGCGCGACCACTTCGCGACCACTTCACGACCACTTCGCGACCACTTCGCGATCACTTCGCGCCCACTTCGCGTCCACTTCGCGACCACTTCGCGACCACTTCGCGACCACTTCGCCACCACTTCGCGACCACTTCGCGACCACTCCGCGACCGCTTCGCAACCACTTCGCTCCCCCATCGCCCCCCATCGCCCCCCATCGCCCCCCATCGCCCCCCATCGCCACCCATCGCCCCCCATCGCCCCCCATCGCCCCGCATCGCCCCCCACCGCCCCCCATTGCCCCCCATCGCTCTCCAACGCCCCCCCTCGTCCCCCAACGCCCCGCATCGCCCCGCATCGCCCCCCATCGCCCCTCCTCGCCCCCCATCGCCCCCCCTCGCCCCCCAACGCCCCCCATCGCCCCCCATTGCCCCCCCCATCGCCCCGCATCGCCCCCCACCAACCCCCCTCGCCCCCCATCACCCCCCATCGCTCCCCATCGCCCCCCCTCGACCCCCTCGCCCCCCCTCAGCCCCTTATCGCCCCCCCCTCGCCCCCCATCGCCCCCCCTCGCCCCCCACCGCCCCCCATCGCGCCCCATCGCCCCCCATCGCCCCTCATCGCCCCCCATCGTCCCCCATCGCCCCCCATCGCCCCCCACCGCCCCCCGTCGCCCCCCCTCGTACCCTGACGCCCCCCTCCGCCCCCCCATCGCCCCCCCTCGCCCCCCCTCGCACCCTCTCGAACCCCCTCGCCCCCCATCGCCCCCCAGGGCCCCCATCGCCCCCCATCGCCCCCCATCGCCTCCCACCGCCCCCCATCGCTCCCCACCGCCCTCCCTCGCCCCCCAAACGCCCCCCTCCGCCCCCCATCGCCCCCCCTCACCCCCCATCGCCCACCATCGCCCCGCATCGCCCCCGCTCGCCACTCATCGCCCACCATCACCCCATTGCCCCCCCATCGCCCCCCATCGCCCCCCATCGCCCCCGATCGCCCCCGATAGCCCCCTCTCGCCCCCCATCGCCCCCCATCGCCCCCCCATTGCCCCCTCATTGCCCCCCATCGCCTCCCATCGCCCCCCATCGCCCCCCAACGCCACCCATTGCCCCCCCTCGCCCCCCCTCGCCCTCCATCGCCCCCCATCGCCTACCATCGCCCCTTATTGCCCCCCCATTGCCCCCCATTGCCCCCCCATTGCCCCCCCTCGCCCCCCCATCGCCCCCCATTACCCCCCCTCGCCCCCCATCGCCCTCCATTGCCCCCCCTCGCCCCCCCTCGCACCCCATTGCCCCCCAATTGCCCCGAATGGCCTCCCCATCTCCTCCCATCGCCCCCCATCGCTCCCCATCGCCCCCCTTCGCCCCTCATTGCCCCCCATCGCTTCCCCTCGCCCCCCGTAGCCCCCCATCGCCCCCCATCATCCCCCATCGCCCCCCATCGCCTCCCATCGCCCCGCCCGCCCCCATCGCCCCCCATCGCCCCCCATCGCCCCCCACAGCCCCCCATCGCCCCCCCTCGCCCCCCCTCGCCCCCGATCCCTGCCCATCGGCCCCTATCGCCCCCCATCGCCCCCCCCCCATCGCCCCTAACCTCGCCCCCCCCCTCGCCCCCCCAGCGCCCCCCTCAGGCCCCCCCTCGCCCCCCCTCCACCCCCCCCTCGCCCCCCATTGCCCCCCATTGCCCCCCATTGCTCCCCATCGCGCCCCATCACCCCCCCTGGCCCCCCCTCGCCCCCCCTCGCGACCCATCGCCCCCCGTGGCCCTCCCATCGCCCCCCATCGCCCCCCCTTCGCCCCCCATCGCCCCCCATCGCCCCCCATCACCCCCCCATCGCCCCCCATCGCCGCTCATCGCCCCCCATCGCCCCCGGTCGCCCCCATCGCCCCAGATCCCCCCCCACTGCCCCCCATCGCGCCCCCTCGCACCCCAGTGCCCCCCTTCGCCCCCGCTCGCCCCCCATCGCCTCCCATCGTCCCCCATCGCCCCCCATCGCCCCCCACCGCCCCCCGTCGCCCCCCCTCGTACCCTGACGCCCCCCTCCGCCCCCCCATCGCCCCCCCTCGCCCCCCCTCGCACCCTCTCGAACCCCCTCGCCCCCCATCGCCCCCCAGGGCCCCCATCGCCCCCCATCGCCCCCCATCGCCTCCCACCGCCCCCCATCGCTCCCGACCGCCCCCCCTCGCCCCCCAAACGCCCCCCTCCGCCCCCCATCGCCCCCCCTCACCCCCCATCGTCCACCATCGCCCCGCATCGCCCCCGCTCGCCACTCATCGCCCACCATCACCCCCCATTGCCCCCCCATCGCCCCCCATCGCCCCCCATCGCCCCCGATCGCCCCCGATAGCCCCCTCTCGCCCCCCATCGCCCCCCATCGCCCCCCCATTGCCCCCTCATTGCCCCCCATCGCCTCCCATCGCCCCCCATCGCCCCCCAACGCCACCCATTGCCCCCCCTCGCCCCCCCTCGCCCCCCATCGCCCCGCATCGCCCCCTCTCCCCCCCCATTGCCCACCATCGCCCCGCATCGCCCTCCATCGCCCACCATCGCCCCGCATTGCCCCCCCTCGCCACCCATCGCCCTCCATCGCCCCCCATTGCCCCCCCATCGCCCCTGATCGCCCCCTATCGCCCCCCATCGCCACCGATAGCCCCCCATCGCCTCCCATCGCCTCCCATCGCCCCCGTACGCCCCCCGTTGCCCCTCATCGCCCCCCTCGCCCCCCCTCGCCCCCCATCGCCCCCCATCGCCCCAGATCGCCCCCGAGCGCACTTCGCGACCACTTCGCGACCACTTCGCAACCGCTTCGCGACCAGTTCGCGACCACTTCGCGAACACTTCGCGACCACTTCGCGACGAATTCGCGACCACTTCGCGACCACTTCGCGACCACTTCGCGACCACTTCG